>PVJN01001925.1:0-128122 GCA_004026805.1 Lasiurus borealis
CTGCAGTGGGAGGGCACAGGTGGGAGGGTCTGCAGTGGAAGGGACTGCAGTGGGAGGGCACAGGTGGGAGGGTCTGCAGTGGAAGGGACTGCAGTGGGAGGGCACAGGTGGGAGGGTCTGCAATGGGAAGGGATGCAGTGAGAGGGCACAGGTGGGAGGGACTGCAGTGGAAGGGACTGCAGTGAAAGTGCACAGTGTGTGTGTGTGTATAAAATATCTACATAGTATTCACACTTACAATAGTGAGTCACTATTAACAGAAAAACTTGAAAAATCATAAACCAGAGAATCACCTAGAGCTTGACTTTTAGGGAGGGTTGTCATTGTTATGTACATGGTTTGGTACACAGGCTTGCGGAAGGAACATACATGAAAATGCATGCATATATAACAATTACACTTATCCTTGTAAAACTGTGCCAGGCTGTTAAGATGGAATCAAATACAGTAGTACCTCGAGATACGAGTGCTCTAACATACGAGATTTTTGAGATACGAGCCGTCGAGCGAGCGATTTTTGCTTTGAAATGCGAGCAACATTTGAGATAGGAGTCATCGCGCGGATCGGCCGGCTGCACACGACCCACCAGTTTAGCGAGACTCGAGCGTCTCATGGTTTCCCACGCCTCAAGGTTACGGAACGAATTAAACTCATATCTCGAGGTACCACTGTGTATCAGTAGCTCAGGGTCTGCAAAGTAGCTCCACTCCGGAGACTAATTTGAGAACAGTAGAAATTTCCGATGGTCACGACCAGACACATGGAGACATGAGAAGAGTCACAAACATAACTTCATCGCCCCTCGCGAGCATACTAGTAAGTTCACCCGCGCCAGTCTTCACCTCCTTCCGGTCTCTGCTGAGATGGCACTGCTACCCACCACCCTATTGAACACTGCGCCCCGTGACTCCCCTCACTCCGAGCTTTCCTGTTTCACGGCGTGCGTCACCGTTTACCATAATGTGCAATGGACTGTGCGTTATGCTTATCCTCTGCCTTCTGTACAACACAGGTCCACACCGGTAGAGACCGTGGTCTGTTTGGTGTGGCAAGGTCTGCCAAACACCCGGTGCTCAGTAAACTTTTGCTGAAGAAATGAATGGAAAGTGACACTTCGCCGAAGCCTAAGTGGATGGCTTTGCTAGGTGGAGTTGGAGATGGCTTTCAAATGAAAATATAGTGGTATCTCGAGATACGAGTTTAATTCGTTCTGTAACCTTGAAGCGTGGGAAGCTATGAGACTCTCAATTCACGGTAAACTGGTGGGTCATGTGCAGCCGGCCGATCCGCGTGATTACTCCTATCTCAAATGTACTTGTATTTCAAAGCAAAAATCGCTCACTCGACGGCTCATATCTCAAAAATCTCATATGTTAGGGCACTCGTATCTTGAGGTACCATTGTATTCCCAGAAGGATTTTCTTTCTCCTGGCCATTATTATACTCAGGCACCCCACAAATGCAGTGGGGTCGGTTCCCCCCTTGGTGGGTCCTAAAAAGAGGAAAGAGCATGAACCAGAGAGCGAGAGAGGAGAGCGAGAGGGGCTGTCGGGAGCCTTCAGCCTCGGCCGCTCAGACAGTCCCGGGACAAGCGTAAGGACCTGGTACCCGGGTTATCTCCCTCCTGTTTCTCCAGCGGTCCAGCCAGGCATCCACGATCACGGTTTTCAGACGTGTTTTCAAGCGAGCGGGGTGCAGAACGGGAAACGATGTGCAATGTGGGCTCAGGATATTGAAGGACACCCAGCCACACAGGCAGGATGCGGGGGGCACGCTGGGGGCAGCAGGTTGCCCTCCCTGCCGCGGTGTGAAGCTTAGAGAGAGGCCACCGCCTGGGCTGACAGACCAACGTCTGATCGCTTTTCAGAAAGGCCCAGCTTAGATGCGGCCCCTCCTCTCCTGTTCACAGAGACCCACATGGCACATGTAAATCCGTTCACAAGGAAGCAAGGAGCAGGCCAACAAGCGCCCTTGTACCAACCAGTCATTCGGAGCCCATCCATCCCCGGTGCAGCCCATGGGGGCTCTGAGCCGTCAGACTAAGGCAAGGGATGCTTCAGGCTCCATTACCCTAAGACCGGTGATTAATCAACTGCTAGACCGTGGCGCAAAGACACAGAATTCGAAGGCCACGGTCGGGTGGGCCGCTCTGTTTATGAATATGTACGGAGCGTGTTTAGCTGACCCCCAGAAAGTCTGCCGCTAATGCGGCCCCGCACCGGGTCCTGCCGCGGAAATGCATCTGAGCCGGGAGCTGGCCACCTGCCAACCCAAACAACCCCGCCACGGACGGCGCGAGGTGGGGAGCGGCAGAGCTGGGGCGCTGCGAGCTTGTCAAACATCCGGGCCGGGCTTCACTGCGCAACCGCGGGACACGCGCCTGCCAGGAGCCCGAGGAGCCATCGGAAGATGGATGAGCCCCGACGACTTGAAAGAGTGCCTTCCCTTGATCAACCACCGGCCTGCCCGCCCATCTCCAGCCTCTGTTCTTTTTATTATTATTATTATTGATTTTTCACAGAGAGGAAGGGAGAGAGATACAAAGTCAGAAACATCGATGAGAGAGAGACATCGATCAGCCGCCTCCTGCACGCCCCACAGTGGAGATGTGCCCACAAGCAAGGTATATGCCCCCAACCGGAATCGAACCTGGGACCTTTCAGTCTGCAAGCCTTGAAGAGGCACGTCTGCGGCTGGGGGCTCGCCCTCAGGCAGGTGGGGAGAACACATCTGCATCAAAGGACCAGGGAGGGGTCTCCGAGGATCAGAGCGACAGCCATCACCTTATACCACGAGCTTCCAACGGCAGCGGCCACCGTCAAGCAAAGAGCTGGATTTTGAAAGGAATCTGCATGTTTCACGACTACTTTCACGATTTGCTTAACGACACCGATAAAGCGTGTTATCAGTTCCAGCTCGTTCATCTTACGAAAACATGTGGGACCATTCATGGCTTCCCCGAGCTGCCCAAGCCAAACTCCACTGTAGCCTAAAATCCCATGTTGTCTTTCCACTGAAGCCTGCTTTCGTTTTCCTGTTATCAACTGGCAGAGCATCACGGTCCCAACCTGTCCCCAAGGCACTGAGCGCTGCGGCAGCCACAAGGAGACACTAACTGGAGTTGGAAACCGTAAGCCAGGTGACAAGACGGAGTCGCCAGGCTTGCATGTGCTCAGCACAGCCCTTCTTCCCCGCAGAGACCACGGGAAGGGGGTGAGCTAGGGAAGAGGGGGCGCTGTGCGAGAACGGCCATGTCCAAACGCGCCGGCAGGGATCCGGAGTTAGCCCTGGGCAGAGTGAAAGGCTCCGAAAAATCCCAAATAGTTTATTTCTGTGGTTTGGGGTTTACTTGAAGTGAAACTGTGGAAGCAAATACGGAGAGAGAAGGGAGGCAAGGAGAGAAATAAACTCACGTTTTAGGACATGTGGGAAGAGAACTACAGTGGTACCTCGAGATACGAGTGCCCTAACATACGAAATTTTTGAGATACGAGCCGTTGAGTAAGCGACTTTTGCTTTGAAATACGAGCAACATTTGAGATAGGAGTCATCACGCGGATCGGCCGGCTGCACATGACCCACCAGTTTACCTCCACTCAAGCGTCTCATAGTTTCCCACGCCTCAAGGTTACGGAACGAATTAAACTCGTATCTCGAGGTACCACTGTACCAGGTATCTGGAATTTTATCTTATTTAAAGTAACGGGATCCTCACAACAACCCTACAAAATTAGTCAACCTATTTCCACTTCACAAGAAAAAAAACGGAGGTTTGTCAGAGGATAGGTACCTTGCCCAAGGTCATGACCTCGTCCAGAGAGCAGCTGGGAGAAACGGGGTCGTTTTTCCGAGTCTAATGCTCGTTCCCTCACACGACCTAATTATGCAAAGTCTATTTCAGAAGATGGGGGAGGAGGGGGTGTCTGTCGGAGGTTTTATATCCTTTCCAAACCGACCTAACCCAGGAGTAGGAATCGGAGCGAGTTTATGTTACAAAGCAGATGGTACCACTAAAATCCAAAGGAAAAAGCTCACAAATGTCTCTGTCAGAGCAGCCAGGCCTGCAGAACATCAGCGTCTGCGAGGCACGCATCCGAGCTGCTCCCCGCTTCCCTGCCCGGCCGAGGAGACGGCACCTTCCAGCGTTTCCTCTCCCGCAGGCCGGGGAGGCAGCCGCTTCCTGACACTCCCCAGCTGCTGGCCGCTGTAAACCAGGCCGCATCTGGCCCTTCCTGTTTGTTCCCGTCAGCGAGTCCAAGGACGGGGAGGCTCACGCGGGGATGCCTGCGAGGACCAGCGTTCTCCGGATTTTCCCAGTGAAGAGCCTGCACCTGTCTGTGGGGAGACTGGGGGAGACTGCGCTCTCTTGCAGCTTTGTTCAGGGGCGGCCCCGGTCACGGGCATCCTCAGGACCCCTCCCCCAAAAAAAAAACATCGGGATGGACCTGTACGTGCGTGTGGATCCCCAAGGCGAAGAACACAGATCGAGAGGCTGAGTTCAAAACAAATAAAGAAGAGTCTGCTGAAAATGGAGAAGCACTGGGGAAAGAACTGTCTTCCGATGTTCAGAGGTTTTGTTTCACAGAGAAAGGAACACAGCTTTCCACATTGAAATACAGTGGTACCTCGAGATACGAGTTTAATTCGTTCCGTAACCTTGAGGGTGGGAAACTATGAGACGCTCGAGTCTCGGTAAACTGGTGGGTCGTGTGCAGCCGGCCAATCCGCGCGATGACTCCTATCTCAAATGTTGCTCGTATTTCAAAGCAAAAATCGCCCGCTCAATGGCTTGTATC
The DNA here is from genome assembly GCA_004026805.1 of Lasiurus borealis. Classification (NCBI taxonomy): domain Eukaryota; kingdom Metazoa; phylum Chordata; class Mammalia; order Chiroptera; family Vespertilionidae; genus Lasiurus; species Lasiurus borealis. The sequence goes on from PVJN01001925.1 coordinate 4,798, forward strand.
TCAAAAATCTCATATGTTAGGGCACTCGTATCTCGAGGTCCCACTGGACTGAGCTGGGAGGTCGAAGGGTGAGGTGGGAATGCTGTCCACCTCCCGGGCTGTGTCCAGGCCTCCCAAAGCTTTGCTCTTCCCAAACTTGGATGATCTTGCCGCCTGCACGGGCCATGGGGCTGGGCTCCCCAGCACCCACCTGAGCCCCAAGAAGGCAGCCCTCGAATGAAAGATCAAAGTCAGACATTTGCTCTGCTCTGCTCGCTAAGTGAGCTCGCACCTGTCCCGTCTTCCTCCGCCACACTCCTCATGCTCCAAGGAACTTTCCTCACAGGACCACATCTGTGCCAACTGTCTCGGCCCCTCCCCTGCCCCCCTCATTCTGGTGAACCAGACAGGAGGCCACGGTGAGCAGGCACCAAGGCCAGAGCACTTCCATAGAAACCCAACACGGGAAGCCTGGTTCTTTCTGTCCCTGCCAGAAAAGCTGGTTCGGAGGCACAGATGACACATTTAGAAACTGTCCCCTGATCAGCAGATTAATTCTCACCGCGCCCCTAGGAGACGCATTATGAAAATCAGCTCAGCTCCAGATTAGGCTCTAAAAGTGAAGATAACCACTACCGCAGCAGGGATCTGGGATCTGGTAGTTGTCCTTGGCACTAAATGAATCACATCTGCATCTGATAATAAACGCGCCTAAAGAATTCATCACGAGGAAAAGTTCTCGGCGAAAATGGAAAGTCTCTTGGGTAAGAAAATTAAACACAATTTTCTTCATCTAATTGAAAACACTGAATTCTAGTTGGGTCCAATCTTGAGAAGAATTTATCAAGTCAAAAGCACCACTTAGGGCTGAAGAAAAAAGATGGTGATTGTTCTTATCAACAACAGTCCGGGAGCAAGAAGCAAACCCGGCCTGGAAGCCGGACGACAGGGTGAGGGACACGGGTGGGGGGTCCCACGGGCGCATGCCCAGAGGCCCCACCCCACGGGGAGCCACTCAGAATCACTTCCGGAAGCACAGCCCAGCACCCAGCAGAGCTTCCCACCGTGGCCATGGGATGGGACGGGTGGCGGCTGTGCCGAGACCCAGAGCCCCAGGCCTGCGAGGGACCTGAGGTGCCAGAGCCTCAGGCAAGTGTCCCTGCCAGCGAAGAGCACGCTTATCCGTGTACATCACGCATGATCTGGCCTGGGCACCCGTGTGCAGAAGCGTGGGCAGCCTCTCTCTCAACCAAATCCACGGGAACCCACGCCTTTTCACCTTCTTCATTCATCAACCTTAGAGATGGGCATACAGACAAGGACCACAGATTCTTTGTGTATCTGAACACACAAGGCACAAGTGGATAGAACTGCGCAATCCCTAACTACAAATGAGGAATATATACGATCAGAGCGTGGAAGTCATTAAGTACGCAAGACCAAAAAAAAAAAAAAAAAAAATACAGGAAAAGCTAAATCTTCAAAGATGAGCTACACCGGATGTGTAAAGCGCTATTTATCTTAACAGAGTATCGGAAAAGATGTTTCACAGCTCATGCTCCTTTGTTAGCTCTGCGGGGGTCTCCGCACCCCTCCTCCTACAAGACACAGCATTGCCTGTCACCCCAGGAGGGAAAAACCACTCTCGGGGGAGACGTGTTAATTACGGCCCTCTCTCCTCCCCGCACGATATATTACAGTGAACTCTGGCCGCGGCTCTGCTAGCACAGCTGCGAAACTTATTACTGAAGACCGTTCATCAGGTTCGGGTCGGGAGAGGGGACGTGTCACAGAAAACTCGACCCGGCACACAGCCTTCCCGGGGCCATCGCTCAGCGGGACGGAGCTGGGGTCAGGCGAGGGGGCAGTGGTTGTGACTGTGTTACGTGTTTACACGGCATATGAAGAACAGCGTGTTGTTTTGAACACCTTCAAACACCTACAAAATCAAGCTCTCTCTCTTTTTTTTAAAAAAAATATATTATATTGATTTTTTACAGAAAGGAAGGGAGAGGGCAGAGAGCCAGAAACATCGATGAGAGAGATACATCGATCAGCTGCCTCCTGCACGCCCCACAGTGGAGAGGTGCCCGCAAGCAAGGTACATGCCCTTGACTGGAATCGAACCTGGGACCTTTCAGTCCACAGGCCAATGCTCTATTCATTGAGCCAAACCGGTTTTGGCAAGCTCTCTTTTTTGATATGTTACAGAGGAGTCATGTATGTTTCTCTTTCGGGGCTGTATTATCTAGCGCCTGTTCCTTCGCCCTGTTTTGGCACTCACGGCAATGATGGCTATTTAAAGAAATACAGAGAAGTTCGAACACCAATGAGGTAAAACTCCAAACTCCTGTTCAGAGAAGGGGGAAACAGTTTCTGTTGAACCAAAGGGGACATGCTGACTTTTCTACTACAAATGAAAGCAAAGCAGTAAACAGAAAACATTTCTTTGAAACTATTGGCAACCAGCTGGCCGGTGTGGCTCAGTGGTTGAGTGCTGATCTATGAACTGGGAGGTCGTGGTTCGATTCCCAGTCAGGGCACATGCCTGGGTTGAGGGCTCGATTCCCAGTAGAGGCTGTGAAAAAGGCAGCCAATCGATGATTCTCTCTCATCATTGATGTTTCTGTCTCGCTCCCTCTCCCTTCCTCTCTGAGATCAATAAAAATATTAAAAAAGAAAGAAAGAAACTGCTGGCACCAAGAAGTGTAGAAGCCTTTTGACATAGGATGTCACAAGATTCAGTGACACTAGAAAATGGATAAACTGCTCATATGGCCACGCCCTCCTCCAGGCCTCATGCTTCTGCCTCTGGTGACTGATGAAGCCGGAGGCATCAAGTGGGAGTGCACGCTTCTACATGTAACCCCCAGAACGGGGCCACAGTCAAACACATGAGCACAGGAGAAGACATCTCCCTGTGGGTTCCGAGACTGGATTCTGACAGCAAACGGGACTTCAAAGAAGAGAATGTTGATAGACAATCAAAAGAGCTGCACCTGAATTAAGTCCACTGGTTTACATCAATTTACAAGGTTTTTCTTTTCAAAAATACTGGAGATGCGAACAGAAATGAAGTGATAAGTCTATGATAACTCTTCCTTCTAAGGAGGAACAGTGATCAGACTTTTGATAAAACAGAGTGACAAATTCCAACAAATAATCTTTACTTCAAAGCAGAGTGTGTTCTGCAAAACAGAGCCAGGAGCACAGATCGCATTCATCAACATTATAACAACCCAAACAAGTTATATTCATTCGAGTTTTAAATTACTAGCATTTTAAGCATCCGCAGTAAATTTGTTTCCTCCGTGGGACTTGAAACGGGGCTATTTTTAGTAAGCCTGAAAAAGGATCATCTCAAGTTTTAAAGAAGCAGACAAAATAAAACGTGCACTTCTTTCATCAAATCTAAAAGAAAACATTGATACTCTGAAATGCCAAATTGATTTCTTTAACCTATTAACAAAAAAAAACAGAAATAAGAAGGGGTGACAGGAAATAGGCTATTACAGTAGGCGCCAATAAAGACACACTAGACTAAAATAAAACAAGAGGTAAAGCAACATGAACAAATAGCTTTTCACTAAACACCTACTATGTGCCACATGTTATGCTAAGCACTGGGAATAGAATGCCCTTACCACCCAAACGGCACCTAGGGGACTCTTACTCAAATTTAGTCACATTAGAAGCCAGAAATGGTTGAGAAGAGAGCATCAAAGATAAGAGAAGGTGAGAAAATATCCCACAAGGAAATGTTAAAAACAACGACAATATCAAGAACTAAGTGTGGTTCCTTCAGACAAGAGGAGACGGAACAGTAACTTTAAAATCCTCAAGGAAACGAGGAGGTAGACCAGCTGTTCCCCGAGGCCACAAGGACTAGAGAAAAGGATGCGCTCTGAGGACGTGAGGCTAAAAGTGAAAGAGAAAAGATGTAACGGCAAGGGCTTTCATGAGCAGGAATAAGCTCTTTAGGCACAATTTTCTGTGAAAAGTAAGCATAACCAGCCTGACCAGCGTGGCTCAGTGGTTGAACATTGACCTATGAACCAGGAGGTCGAGGTTTGATTCCTGGTCAGGGCACATGCCCAGGATGCGGTCTCGGTCTCCAGTGTGGGACATGCAGGAGGCAGCCAACTGATGATTCTCACTCATCACTGATGTTTCTCTCTCTCCCCGCTCCCTTCCTCTCTGAAGTCAATAAAATATATGTATATATTTTAAAGTAAACATAAGCAGTAGACACAGGCAATAGTGTGATGAAGACCTGGGATAGGGGCTGGGGTGAGGGGATAAAGAGGGGAGATTGGGAAACATCTGTAATACAGTCAACCATAAAAAAAAAAAATACAGTAAGCCTGATTTTCCTGTCGGATAGGTAGGCCTAGAAGGTAACAGTGAGACACAGAGGGAAGCAAGCCTGACGCCAGGCGGCCGCTAATGAAGCAACAGCCAGCAGCGTGGCTGCAACGGAACGATGTCAAGAGAGCACACCTCCAGGGTGAGAGAGGAGACTCACTCCGGGCTCAGTGACCTTATGCTACTCCCTCCACTATGAATGTCCCTGCAAGTGTGCAGCACCGGCAGAGGCGCCTTCTAGGCTCACTGCTGCAACGGGTCCCGTGTCACTGTGCGTTTCCCACCCCTGCTGTAAACCCCCGGCCCCGGGGAGCAGAGGAAACACAGTCCACGGGCTCTCCCTCCGAGGGCAGCCGTAACCCCTGGACAGACAGCATGGACAACCTGCCGGAGGGCCTGAGAGGCCAATGGGAGCAGGTAGCTTGGGGAATTCGCCCAGAATTCACAGAACACTGAAGCAGCAGTGAGTTAGCCATTTCCCCCACTCTGGGGCTCCACACCCTCACCCCCCCGAACCTGTGATGAACAAAACATCAAAATTTTCAATAAAGACAAGACCGGATCAGCTGATTTTTTTCTTTTGTCTCAGGCCTTAATGCAGTGTGACATGAAACTACTAAAATGGCATTTATCTTAATTACTGATATTTTTGGCCCCTTCTTAAATTTTGTTCTTGGACCTGACCCTCATCCTGGCCCTGCCTCAACCTATATATCACTCTATTACACAAAAGTTAGCTCAAAAGGGACCACAGCTAAGTGTAAAACATAAAACTTTTAGAAAACAAAGAAGATCTGTGTGGCTTGGGTCTCAAGGAGTTCTTAGATGCAACATCAAAGTACATTCTACAAAATAAAAAAACTGATAAATTAGACTTCCATCTTCTGCTTTATAAAATACACTATTAGGAAAAAGTGAAGCCGTAACGGGTTTGGCTCAGTGGATAGAACGTCGGCCTGCAGAATTAAAGGTCCCAGGTTCGATTCTGGTCAAGGGCACATCCTCAGTAGGAGGTGTGCAGGAGGCAGCTGATCAATGTCTCTCTCTCATTGATGTTTCTGTCTATCCCTCTCCTTTCCTCTCTGTAAAAAGTCAATAAAATATATTTTTTAGAAAAAAGTAAAAAAATAAAATAAAAAACAAGCAACAGAATGGGAGAAAATATTCTTGTATCATAAATTTGCCCCCCCCCCAAAAAAAAAACTGTTGGCACATAGAATATATAAAAGGCTCTCAAAACTTAACAGTAAGAAAACATGCAACCAGACTTTGAAATGGTCAAAAAATCGGAATAGGTTTTTTACCAAACAAGACATAAAAATGGAAAATGACACATGAAGATATTCAGCATCATGAGCCATTAGGAAAAAGCAAATTACAACCATGATGAAATCTGCACCGCACATATTAGAGCGGATAAAGTTCAAAATGCCAACAACAATACGAAATGCTGGTGAGGATGCGGAGAAAATGGAAAATGTGTGCGCTGGGGGTGAGAATGCGAGAGGTTACTGCTTCTCTGAAGACTGGCCTGGCATATTCCTATAAAAATAAATATGCACTCGGCTTATGAGCAGCCAGCCTACTCTTAGTTGTTTATGAAAACTTACGATATATATATGAACGCTTATAGCAGCTCTATCTATAATCTCCAAAAACTGGAAATAATCAAAAGTCCTTTCAGGTAAATGAACTGTGCTAGAAAAGTGGGAAACGGCTCAGCAATACGCTGTAGGAAACTACTGATTCACAGAAACGACCTGGATGGGTCGCAAAGACATCCACTCGGCAGAAAGAAGGCGGTCTGGGAAGGTTACGTCCTGTATGAGGGCACTTACAAGATGTCCCTGAGAAGGCAACACTCCAGGGATGGGGAACAGATCAGTGAGTGCCGGGTGGGAGAGAGGTGGTGGGACGGGTGAGAGTGTGACTTGGGGGGGGGGGGGCAGAAAGAGGCACATGGGGAGTGAGGGAACTCCTGTCCTGATTGTGTCCATGGGGCTCTGAGACTCTACTTGCATAAAAGGCACAGAACTGTGCGCTGTAAAAAGAGATCAATTGTAGCGTGTGGTTTTTTTAAATAAGAAGGAATCAGCACTCAACTACTTCCTGTCATTTCCCCCTAACTAACCCACTTTAAGACTTCATAAGGAAGGTATTAGCAGTAAAGCACCATGAAATGATGGTTTCTCTTCTCTCTGCTCTCATGTGCCCATGAGTGTCTTCTTCAAATCCTGAACACGCTGCCCCGGGCCATCCGTCACGTAACCCCTTTAGGGGCACTGAGGACCCAGAAGTGACTTCATCAGGCTGCCCTGCAGCCGGCCAGCCCTCGGGCACCGCGGAGCTCAGTCAGCAGGGCGGCCAGCTGGGCTCCACTGACAGCGTGAGCTGAGCTCTGGGGGCGGGAGGGGGGTGCTGCTTGCTTCAGGGAACCCCCAGAAAGGGCTCCGGAACCCCAATCACAAAAGCAGCAAAAGTGCCAAGTTGTTTTTCATTGAGCCCAATGGCATCTCTCTTTTTGGGCGGTGAAAGAAAATAGCGGTGCAGAAAGTAGGACTGACTGATCACCAGGCTTCTTGCCCATAAAACACTGTCCTGGCAGCCATGCTGGAAGCTAGCTGGACCCGGGAAAGGGCGGTGCTGGACAAATAAGCATGTAACTGCTGGATGGGCAGGTTTCCACTTAAAAGCCTCCATCACCTACTTCCTCCCAGGTTCCTTATCAAATATTCACACACCTCAGGATCCGAGGGCACAGCCTGTGCACACATACTCTGCCTTTCAGTTCTCAGTGAGCAAAACCTCCATAAACCTATGATGTACAGTGGTACCTCGAGATACAAGTTTAATTCATTCGGTAACCTTGGGGCGTGGGAAACTATGAGATGCTTGAGTTGCGGTAAACTGGTGGGTCGTGTGCAGCCGGCCGATCCGCGCGATGACTCCTATCTCAACTGTTGCTCGTATTTCAAAGCAAAAATCGCTCACTCGACGGCTCGTATCTCAAAAATCTCGTATGTTAGGGCACTCGTATCTCGTACCACTGTACTGTCTTACCTCTTCGCTGGGGAAAACACTATTTTATCACACAGAAGTATGTTCATCAGGACCTATCTAGAACGTGCACTATTTGATCTTCCCAAGAAGGTGGATTACAGTACAATTTCATCCAGCTGATATCCCTTTATTCAAAATAATACATAATTCAAAGCAACTGCCATTCCCTGGTCAACCAGCTGCCTGATTGCTCTTTAATAAAAATCAGATAATGGAAAGTTAGTTAACTCAAAGCCTATTTTTTTCCAGCCCCGTGTGCTACCCATTAAGAAGGATTCTCTGCATTTTAGGAGGCAGAGAAAGGCCAAATGCAGTCTTTCTTTCAAGTGGATTCCCAGTTGGCATGTGCGCTGCTGAGAGTGCAGGTTCCCTCTGTGTAGCAGTCCTGGTATAATCCGGACTTTTCCAGAGGAGCTGGGACTGTCATCAGGAAGACAGAACAGCAGCCCATTCCCGGCGCAAACAGAAAAACAGGTGCGCTCCTTGCTTCCTCAGAGACAAGCTTTCCCAGGCACAGCTTCCTTCACTAGTTTGAAGTCAGTTTTAAGGTTATATCTATATTCCAATGAAAGAACAGAGATACACTCCCAAGCCAATTCCGAGAACTCCTGGGATAACCATTCATTTGAATGGCCTCTCTGTTCTCCAGATGCACAAGTAACAGAAGATGACTGCGGTCTGAACGGTCAGCATGCTCCTTACGCTTATAAATCGAGATAAGTAGCTAGTTTTAGGAAGGGTTTATTATTTAATGGCCCTGTTCTACCACTGGCTTTTTCTCTTCAATCTCTTCGGATTTAAAATATCACTCTTCTCTCCTAATAAGAACACAAAAACTTTATGTGACATAAAAGTGGTGATATTTTCACTTTGTATGGGATGCCGTTTTCTATGTGAGCACACAATTTGTTTGGACATCAAAATTTATTAATTTGTATGTCACATCTGGGACTATTGTATGAGTGATGTGATTATATATGATATGTACTTCCTTAATGATCTTTTCTACAATCATCATCAATTTCTTAGACTTAATATGTTCTGTTTTTAAAACCAGAAAAATGCAGTTAAAATATAAAAGGCTAATCTGATAATCCTCATTGAAACGTATATATGAAGAATCAGATCTTATAAGGTGAGAAAATATAATGTAAACTCAAGTTCTCTTGAGAACTTCACCTAATTAAATAAAGAAGAAAACGTAGTTGATATCTTCATGGACATTTTTTTCAAATAAATCTTTTTTTTTACATAATATGGACCTCACTTTCTCCTCAAAATATTTTGTAGGCTATCTCTACTATATATATATATACTAATCTCTATAATCAGACACATGGATCTTATATATAACTCTTCCCTCCTTCTGGTAAATATATAAACTGTGACTTAGTTAACATAATTTTAACAATAATTATCTATTTTTCATCCAATTCCCATAATAATATAGAACATGAATACAGTTTGTAGCTAGTAATTAAATAAGTAAATAAATAAATCTGATGGAAAAATATCTAGTTCTCCCTATCTTTTAAGGAAAGGCCAGACAGAGTAAACATTAACAACAATGTAATTTTATTTCACTTTCCTCCATCTGATGAAGATGAAAATAATTGATAAAGTTGCAGATCCAGAACATATACTTTAACTGTAGAGGTGGCTCCATAAAAAATTTAGTAAGATTTCAAACTGATAGAAGAATCCCTAGTACTTGACATTCTGAGTGGTTGTTTTTAAAGAGCACAAAGGGCGTTGCATAATCTAGATTTCATTTCTCAGAGGAAGGAGATATTCTGGAAAACAGATAAAAAGAGGCAACTATCTAATATACCCTTGTTCTCTGCTATCTATTCTCTTCGGCGGTTTAAAAAATGTTCCTCAAGATAATCAAATATTCTTTAGGTAATCACGAATGAATGTTTTTGTTTCTTAAAAGACCTTTACTATTATATTTCTTATGTTGGCACTAAGATTCTCAATCAACCCGGAAATGCTAAAGGCAGAGTAGTTGAAAATAGAGCCAATTCCCCTCCTCTTCCCTTACTTTCAGCTACGTCAGTTAAGACACTATAGCTGTTCTAAAAATAAACGTTTAGTTTTTTTTCTTTCTTTTCCTCATTTTCTTAAGTCAGTGTTCACAGAAAGAGGGGTCCCCACCAAATTACCGAACAGACAAACAAATCAGAAGTAGGATCAGGTGTGAAATTTCTGACTTTTCTTTTCCACACCTTTCTTCTTTGCCCTGGGAATGTGACCAGCATTTTCAGATTATTGCCAAAAGCAACTGAGGGAGAGAGGCCACCAGTTCAAAATAATGTGTCACTATGCCTGGTTACAGTATATAAATGGTAATATACCCATACAATTGCATAAACTATGGCCCCTTGAATTCTAGCAGCTAAAAAGGAAATTCTATTAGACACTCTACAATAAATTACAGTTTAATAAAAAAATTACTAAGCTAATAATAGTTTATGATGTTATTTAAAGCATTCCCTAAAAGAACTGAGATTTTGAAAAGGTTGAAAATTTTCCATGTTTCTTCTAAATAGTTTTTTTTAATCAATGCATCATCTTCAATTATATTTTGTTTTTGTTTGTTTGTTTAATATATTTTCATTGATTTCAGAGAGGAAGAGAGAGAGAGAAACATCAATGTTGAGAGGCAATCATTGATTGGCTGCCTCCTGCATGACGTACTGAGCCCGTAGCCCAGGCATGTGCCCTTAACCAGAATGGAACCTGGGAACCTTTGGCCCGCAGGCCGACACTCTATCCACTAACCAGCTAGGGCCAAATTATACTTTGTCCATTCTTTCATTCCTGTACTTTTATCACAGAACATCTACAATAATAAAAGCAAATATGCTAATTAGACCTGACGTTCTTCCGGACAACCTTCCAAACAAAGCCGGGGCTGCAGGACAAGCCGGGGTCCCGGTGTCTGCTGGAGGCTGGAGGGCAGCCCAGGTCCTGGGTGCCAGAGGGAAGCCAGTGCCAGCCACTGGGGGCAGGAAGGCCTGCTCGCGCATGAATTTCACGCATTGAGCCTCTACTAAGGTAATAAAAGCCTTTTACACAATATAAAAAGCCTGTCCCATCTTCCACAAAAACAACAGTGAGCCGAGACCGGTTTGGCTCAGTGGATAGAGCATCAGCCTGCGGACTGAAAGGTCGCAGGTTCGATTCCGGTCAAGGGCATGTACCTTGGTTGTGTGTGCAGGAGGCGGCTGGTCGATGTCTCTCTCTCATCGATGTTTCTAACTCTCTATCCCTCTCCCTTCCTCTCTGTAAAAAATTCAATAAAATATTTAAAAAAAACCACAACAGTGAGGGTCCACACTCAAGATTCAAGTTATATTCTGGAATTAATCAGAGTCAGAACCTCATCACTCCACCCAATCGCAAAGAAGGGGATATGTGAAGAATATGCGTCTGTTTCCTTTAACTTAAGGAAACACAATGAAAACATTCTCTAGAAAGAATTACAGCAGAATTATAAAATGTATATAAATAGCATACAGTAAAAAAATAAATGAATGTTAATCCAGGATCTAACTGCTCGCCGGGCTGAAAAAAATAAAATAAAATAAAATAATAAATAAATGTTAAAACGTTTGCCATTAGTGAAGAGAGTTTAGAATCTCACCATTGAACAGAGGGAAAAAAATTTCAGGGCATATGACAATGCAGAGATAGCAAAATTATAAACAGTTTTTTTTCTTTGTTTCAAAAATAAATATGGGAAGTGTAACTGTTATATCTTTAAAAGCTATTTATTGTGAAGATTGTAGGACACTTAGTTATTAGGAAACTAATTATGTAGATTCTAATACACCCTGACTGAAAACAATGTTTGCCTCCATATAGATGTTGAGCTTAGCATTCTAGAACATACCTAGTAACTATCTAGGAGTTTATTTTGTTTAGAAAAGGGTGCGCAAAGAATACTAGTACAATCCATCACACTTTACTGCAGTGAATGGCTCCAGCCAGGACAGACCTAAGGCCACCACTGCCATCAAGCACACCACTGAAGTGTCCACTCTCATCCACCCCAAAGAATGCCTTTGTTTATTTTCTCTCATTCCCAGGAGACTTAAAACTTGAGAAAACGGATCAAAGAGGCGGTTTAAAGTCTCTTTAACATACCATTCTACTATATAAACAGAAAACAATGTTGTCTGATGTTAACAACAATAAAAAGACCAACAAATCCTAAATCGATGGTTTAAAGGGCCCCTGGGAGGTATGTGGTTTGCCCCTGTTTGAAGTTCTCTCTCACCCGCCTATTAACACGGATCTCCAAATGTGCCTGGGGCTTTTCCAAGATCATTCAGTAGATGGTCTAGTTGCTTCTCCTGGTTCATAGGTCGACACTCAACCACTGAGCCACATCAGCCAGGCCGCAACCAACATTTTAGCTATGAATTATAAATGCTTTTCCCAAAACTGTCTTCTTTCTCTGAAGCACCAAACTCATCTACCCATCCACCCAGATGACCGACAGGTACTTCAGGTTCAACATACCCGCAACAGAACTCACCGTCTTTCTTCAAAAACCTGCTTCCTTTCTTTTCTTTTTTTAAATTTCTCAGGACACTGATCCAGTCTTCCAAGCTACAGACTTCAGCATTCATATGTAAATTAACATCTAATACTATATACCTAATATTTCAGTAAAAATTAACTGCTTTAAAATGTAGAACTGTTTTAAAACCTAGTGCCATTCCTTAGCTTTAAAAAAAGCAACAAAGCCAAACACAATGTCACCTTCTTGTTCTGGTGTCTAAGGTCAGTTTGCTTTTCCACCTCTCGATACTTCTCTCCTGCCTCACTCTCCAAAGACACCTGTGCCCCACAATACACATTACTCACCTGCACTCCCAAATCCAGTCATCACCCCAATACCCACAGATGCTCAGGTCCCTTGCATAAAATGACATGGTATTTGCACACCCTCCCCTATACGTTAAACCATCTCCGGATTACTTGTAAAACCTAACACAATGTAAAAGCTATGTAAATAGCTGTTATACTGAAATGTTTGGGAATCACCTTCCTGCAAGTTTTTAGAATATTTTCAACCCAGGCTTGGTTAAATCTACAGTTTCAAAACCTCTGGAAACGGAGGGCCGACTGTGTATCATTCACTCATTCACTGTATATCATTCACTCATTCACTGTATATCATTCACTTATTCACGGTATATCACTCACTCACTCACTGTGTATCAGACACTCTTCTCAACACTGAGGATGTCACAGTGAACAAAACTGACAAAGTCTGTGCCCTCCTGGGCTTACACATCCTGGTGGCACGAGACAGACAAAAGCAAACACACAAACCATAGATGAGGTGGTGGGAAGCGCCATGGAGGAAAAGGTCTGTCTAGAGAAGCAACTCGGAGCTACAGAGCAAACAGCATGTTCTGTGCACTACAGAAACCCAGCATGCTTTAAAGGTGTGACATACTCCTGCACCCCTCAATTTATTACAGTTCCTCTTAACTTACAATTTAAAAACACGACGCCATGAATAAGACTAAAATGCACAGTCATTGGGAGGCATAGCAGAAGAGCTCAATTATAATAATTTTATTTCTTGAGATTAAAGTTGATAGAATCAAGAGCGTGTTTCTTTGATGCTACTGTTTCAGCTGGCTCTTAGATGCACCCAAAGGAAGTATCATTAGTGCTGGCACACTTCAAATGATGTCATGAGGTTAGATCTATAAAACTTAAGTACTCACCGAGAATCCGTCTCATTGTTATTTCTATAGGCTCTAACTGTACCACGGTTTCAAATGGAGGCCTACAATTAAGACTCCAAAGGAATGCTAGAATATTAGAGACAGAAGCTTTTTCCCGGTGATTTAAAAACAGTTGCTCAATTGTCTGAATCATTTAAGTGCTTAATATGTCTCAAATGTTTATAAAGAGCTAAAACAACCGGAGAAACTTACGTAAGAGCACCATTTAAGATATAGGATATTACTAAAGGACCTAAAATCTTCGCTATTATTATATTACGAGGGCCCATGCATGAAATTCCTGCAAAAGCAGGCCTTCCTTCCCTCAGCTGCCAGCACCGGCTTCTCTCTGGCACTTGGGACCCGGACTTCCCTCACAGCCCCAGCTTCATCCAGAAGGTCGTCTGGAAGGTTGTTCGGAAGGACGTCCAGTCTAATTATCATATTATGCTTTTATTATTATAGATTATATCATGTTCATTCTCAGGATATGAATGAATGAATGCTGATATTGTAGTGCTCATATTAATCTGTAAAGAAAACTAAAGGGTTTTTTTTAAGATGTACAGTGGTACCTCAAGATACGAGTTTAATTCGTTCCGTAACCTTGAGGCGTGGGAAACTATGAGACACTTGAGTCGCGGTAAACTGGTGGGTCGTGTGCAGCCGGCCGATCCATGCAATTGCTCCTATCTCAAATGTTGCTCCTATTTCAAAGCAAAAATCGCTCCCTCTATAGCTCGTATCTCAAAAATCTCGTATGTTAGGACACGCGTATCTCGAGGTACTACTGTATAAGAAATCTGAAACGTCTTAAACTTCTAAGTAACTAAACAGAAATTAAGTTCATTGTGATGAAGAAAAAAGTAGCTACCATTGCACTGTAAGAGGCCAGAGCTTATGTTCTATTTAAAATAAAAAACAAAACACAACAAAAGACAGCTCACAGGCAAATGTCGCTTCATTCTCAGGGCCGGGGAAGAGAGAACCACATACCGCATCGGTGATGTCTATTTCGTACACCCTCTGGAAAGTCCTGCGCTCAAAGAAAACCAGCTTCCCGCTGCCACATCCCCTCTGGACGGATGTGCCGGTTACTATGAGTTTATCATCGGGACTGAAACAGCAGTCAGTCCTGCAGACAAGAAGAGCGTGTAAGTATGAGCTTATGACTTCATAATGGCGCAGCAATAATGTGTGAATTAAGTAAAATACAGGCAGGATCACTGTAACAAGAGTGACTCTTAAATAGGACTTACAACAAGTCAAGCACTTAAGTTAATTCACTCAGTCCTCACAAGAATCCTCTGAGGTAGCTATTATTATCCCCATTTTATTGATGAGGACACTGAGGCAGGAGGAGATTAAATAAACCTTGTCCAAGATCACAAAAGGAAGTGGTGCAGTTGAAATTCAAACTTAGGTTATCTGATTCCAGAATCTGTGCTTTGAACTTGGACACATCAGAATATTTTTCATATAAAGAGAGGCTGGGGAAAACTCCATGTACACATCGACAGTATCTGTACGCACACAGACATGGTGTGACTAATGTCTGAGCAGTGACTACTTTGACCAGTTTTGGAGTATTTTTCACCACCACCATCACCGATCCAATACTTTGAGTTTGTCGAGTCGAGTACCATAAAATGAGGAGCAGGCTACACTGGTGATATGATTCAACTAGAGGCCTGGTACACAACATTCGTGCACTGGAGCGGGGGTTGGGGGTTATCCCCCTCGGCCCAGCCTGCGCCCTTTAGCAGGCTGGGAGCCATCGGGGGATGTCCGACTGATGGCTTAGGCCCATCAGTCGGACATCCTTAGCACTGCCTCGGAGACAGGAGCGGCTCCCGCCACCACCACTGCACTCGCCAGCCATTGGCCCAGCTTGTGACTGAGCAGCACACCCCCTGTGGAAGCGCACTGACCACCAGTGGGCAGCTCCTGAGTTGAGTGTCTGCCCCCTGGTGGTCAGCGTGCATCATAGCAGCCAGTCATTCCGCCATTTAGTCAATTTGCATATTACCCTTTTATTATATAGGATAGCTCTTGTTATTAGAGGTCTGGCCACTGATTGAGAATAGTCTAAGTCATGACCCAAACAAGTTATGTAGTTAGCATTACTTGTAGCACGAGTAATAGCTCCAAAAAATTTCATCAGCTATTAATGCATGTTTGTCCATCTGCCTGTCTTAACAGATAAATGCCATGAACATAGACCATGTTAGAGTTAGCACTGTTGTCACACAGCATCCTGCACCTGATGCTCCCCTTACCTCTGCGCCTCCATGCTGGTCATTATTTAATACAGATGTGAAATTTTATTTCTACAAAAATTGGAAATTTTGTTTAGGCACCAACTGTAGGGCATGCAGTTGCCTGAGGGGAAAAAAATCTTTAAATGCCTCACTTGTCAACTTAGCAAGATAGAGATAACAGTGTTCAGCTACCCACAGCAAGACGGTCTGAACAAATCCGGGTTAACGATGATAAGAAACTGGGCCTGACCAATGTGCTCAGTGGTTGAGCACTATGAATCAGGAAGTCACGATTCAATTCCCAGCCAGGGCACATGCGTGGGTTGCAGGCTCTGATCCCCAGTTGAGGGCATGCAAGAGGTGGGCAATCAATGATTCCCTCTCATCATTGATGTTTCTCTCTCTCTCTCTCCCTCTCTCTTCCTCTTTGAAATCAATACAAATATGTGTAAAAAAAATAAAATGGTATATAATAATGTTTACTAACTATAAAAACTCGCTTTGATGATAAAGGGTTCAAATTGTTAAAAGACAACAAAAATGTAGGCTTACCCTGCCATTTATACAATATTAAGAGAACCATTCAATCCCTTAAAATATTTTTGCTACCCCAAGACTTATGCATGTATCCAATATATATACACAAAAACTTGAACAAACATCGCAACTTCAAACAAAGTTTTACAGTCTGAAGAATGTGTAAAATGAAAAGGAAAAATAAAATGCATTTTTCAAAACACCTCTCTCAATCACTCTTCAAATCCCTTTTCTAGAAGCCCTAAAAGACATGTGAAATAAATGAACACAGCAGTGAATAATTTCTTTTCTATCAAATCTTAAGAAAATGCTACTTACATGGGAAACATGGTCGGAAGCCCCGAGGCTGCAAAAAGTGGCTTATTAAACTGTCGGATGTCCCATAATTTTAATGTGTCATCACCTGATAGACGAATAATAAGAAAGAAAAAAGGACTGAGTGAATTGTACAAAAAAGAACCAGTTCCCAGCTTAGAGTTGGCTAAACTCAGTGCACAACCATCAGAAGGGGGAAAAGAGGGGAAGGAGGGAGGAAGGAGAGACCCACAGGCATGTTTTCCCTCTTTAACTGTTGGGGGAGCTTGAAAGTGGCAGTTGCGAGAAGAGAAGGGAGAAGATATATGGTGACGCATCTGCCGTCCAGTGATGCCTCTCCAGCTGCGGCAGCATCTGCAGGGGGAAGGGGCCCCGGAGACCCCGCCCTGAGGAGTGATGATAGAGCAGATGCTAGGTCCCCGCGGCAGACCCGAGCATAACCTGACTTCTCCGGAGGGTATCAGTTTAACAGCCGTCAGGACTGAAATAGCTCCGCTCACATCAGCTTCTTTCTCCCCTGAGTGTGCCTGAGAGGCCATCCATTCCCATGAATGAGGGGGAGCCAGGGACCCCCTTCCCTCCAGTCGCTTTGCTGGGGAGGACGACTGCTCCCAGCTATTTAAAGTGTCGTGAATATTCCTTGAAGAATCACTGTTTTCTATTTCTATAGGGTTACTAACTAAGTCCCGCCCCTCACGAAAGCCAAAAGCCACATAAGTAACGTCTTTGCTGTTCTTTCTCCCCCGGGTCCACAGCTGGGACCTGCCTCCACCCCTGGGGTCCCATGCGGACTCAGGATCAGGTGCAAGCGAGGCTGAGTGGCGAGTTCAATAAAAACCTCCTCTCCCCAGCGCCCCTTCCTCGGAGACCCCACGCAGGCAGGTGTGCTAATGCTCCGCGGGCTGGACTGGGAGCCGCGTGCACTGGAAAAACTTTGCGAGACTCGCCTTTTGGCTTCGGTCTTTAAAAGGGGTTACATACGCTTCCTCATACTTTTCCATCAGTAAGAAAGCATCACCCTCCATGAAACAGTGTGGGTGACGGGGCAGGGTCTGGAGCTATTAGGAGCCCCTTTATAACACGCTGGGGACTGTGCCGCATAGACTTCCCTTTGCCATATTCTAGATGCCCGGGAAGGGAAAGGATGGAGTACAGCATCCATGCCGGGTCAACAACTGCTCGTCACCCAACAGCTACTACAGGATGGAAGGGGGTGGTGAGAATCACCGCCAAAATGACTGACTGAAATGGAGTCCATCCTCCACTTCTAGGGGAGTGATTGTCAACTGGGTGGAGGCTGGCCTATGTGACGAGAAAGTGAATTGTGCAAAAAAGAATTTTTCAGACCACACTCCCTTCTAATTCATTCCCTCTTTCCTCCCCACTCCGCCTGGGAGATCTGGGTACACCACCCTCAAAAGGCAAGAGTGAATGTGAGGGTTCCATTTTAAAAATCTTACCAAGGATTCAGAAACCCTCTTGGGGTAAGAACCACTGTTTATAAGTAAAGAATAGAGTAGATACAGTCTTACTTAAGAGTTATCTTAGGACTCAAGTAGCAGTGTAGGGTAGAAGGACCAAAATGCATATTTTACACTAGTACATATCCACCTTGCCATGTGTGCCGTAAACAGAAAATACAGGCACATGTATTTTTTTATAGTTCGGTTATGTGAGCGATGGAATGAGAAAGCTTCTTTGAAGGAAAGGGACTGGAGTGGAATTCCTGGGGGTAAGCGGACCTGGCCTGGCTACCCTGGGGGAGAGCTGTGCAAATCTCCTCTCCCCTCACCCCCCCGCCCCCCCGCCCCCCGCCAGGCTGTAAACTCTCTCCGGGAAGGAGGGCTGTGCGTGATGTTCACAGTTTACAGCCATCACCCGGCAAAGCGCTAGCTCAGAGCCGTCGTTCAGTATATGTTGCTGAGTCAGTGAGTGAATGACTATGTAGTGATGCTAGATTGACCTGGCCACGGAATAAAGACTAACGCCATGACGTCATATTTTGGGGGATCTGTAGCATGGCTCCACCTACTTATCCTGCTGTTTCTTTTCTCTCCCCCCAAATGGACCCATGTCCCCAGTCATGTCCTATACTTCCCCACAATGCTTTGCTCAGAAGCTGCCCTCACTATTCTCTTACTTCTATCAACATAGAGCTTATCCTCGTGAGAAAGAATTGACAAAAAAATTAGAAAAAACCTCTATTCAACCACATGAGTGTAGCTGAATATAATCTAACCATGAGGAATTGTGTAACTATTAAAAAATAACATCCAGCCAAGGCCAGTTTGGCTCAGTGGATGGAGCGTCGGCCCGTGGACTGAAAGGCCCCAGGTTCGATTCCGGTCGGAGGCATGTACGTTGCTTGCAGGCACAACTCCAATAGGAGACGTGCAGGAGGCAGCTGATCGATGCCTCTCTCTCATCGATGTTTCTGACTTTCTACCCCTCTCCCTTCCTCTCTGTAAAAAAATCAATTAAAAAAAAAAAAAATATATATATATATATATATATATATATATATATATATAAATAATAACATCCGAGTATCCAAACTTTTTTTAACTGAATTGAGTAGGCTTCTTTGAAGAAAAGGGAATCTAAATGAAATTCCTGGGAGTAAAAGGACCTATACTGGTTAAATGGAGGATTAATGGGCAGCAAATAAAGACCCAGAATTATAAAATGGTATGAAAATGTAGAACGCCATCTACAAAAATTCCATAAGACAGAGGCAAAGTCATCCCTGGAGGCTCCAAACTCATATGGAATCTGAAGCTAAAATAAAAAATTAGCACAAAAATACATATATCCTAAATTTTTCTTGATACCTTTAAATAAAATAATATTTCCAGGATGGGCATGCATTTTAATGAAAACAATCAACCTGGCAGAGGTGCATTAGCCAAAACTAGCTTTCCTTAAATTTTATTACACAGTGCAACATTTGTTGGAGTTAAATATGACCGTTTTATATATAGAAACACATCAAAGAGAAAGTTTTTACCTACCTCCACGAGAGGCAAGGACATTGCCATCATAGGAAAAAGCCACACAAGAAGTGTCTGTTCCCGGGTCATGGGCCTGTTTGTAGTGGAATTTAGGATGAACCTGTTTGAAAAGAAAGCCAAGTGTTAAATCTCCTCTGAATTCCGACGAGAACATTTTTGTGGCAAGAATATTTCACTGTAGGCCTGACAGGTTTGCTCAGTGGTTAGAGTGCTGGCCCAGGGGCTGAAGGATCTCAGGTTCCATTCCTGGTCAAGGGCATGTAGCTTGGTTGCAGGCTTGGTCTCTTGCCCCGGTGGGGATGCAAATGGAAGCAAACCAGTTCTCTCACATCAATGTTTCTCTCCCCCCATTCCCTTCTGCTCTCCTAAAAACATCAATGGAAAAAAATCCTTGGGTGAGGATTAAAAATACATATATTTCACATTATCATCCATAAAATGATATACACCCATCTGCTTGTAAAATACTTATGTCACCTGCTTATGGTTTTTTTTACTCTGGGAAAAAGAATGTTTCAAAAAGCTTGCCACTCAGTTACCATTCAGTAACCAGAACAGGATTTCTAGGCATTTAAAAGATATGGGAGGGAAAATGACATCCAATTGCTTTAATAAGAGGCAAAAAAAAAAAAAGAGATAAAGTACCCGGCTGGTATGGGTCAGTGGTTGTGTATCAACCCATGAATCAGGAGGTCACGGTTTGATTCCTGGGTCAGGGCACAGGCCTGAGTTGTGGGCTCAATCCCCAGTAGGGGGTGTGCAGGAGGCAGCCAATCAATGATTCTCTCTCATCACTGATGTTTCTATCTCTCCCTTTCCCTTCCTCTCTAAAATAAATAATAATTTTTTTTTTAAAGAGAGAGATCAGAATTTTTTTTAAAAAAAAGAGAGAAATAAAATAGCAGTGGAAGATATCTTCCAGACTGCCTTAGTAAGCTCAGAGCAACTACAGATAACCACAGCTTCAGCTTTTCATTTTCTACTTACTAAGTTTATTACATAGTTAATGGGACCATTTCTTACAGTTATCTGAAAGCATATGTAAATGAAAATCACACCTGAACATACTATTTACTAACCCAAACCACCACTGTATGCCTAGTAGACGACACTGCACGCAGCTGTAGGGCTTGAACCCTGTTTACTGTGCCCGCAGGATGCTGCTGTTGTCGATGATGATGATGATGATGACAGCTGACTCTTTCACAATGCTTATTCTATCCCAGCCACTGTATCTTGCCTATTTAATTCTCACAACAA
Source organism: Lasiurus borealis (assembly GCA_004026805.1). NCBI lineage: Eukaryota > Metazoa > Chordata > Mammalia > Chiroptera > Vespertilionidae > Lasiurus > Lasiurus borealis. The sequence continues at coordinate 25,339 of PVJN01001925.1, forward strand.
CACTACCCAGAATGTTCTACCATTATCATTTCCATTTTACTAAAGCACAAAGATCCGAGTACCTTGTCCAAAGTCACACATCTAGTAAGCCGCACTACATTACGCGCCTCTACTAATGTACGTTAGTCGTCTTTTTAATTCCAATGTCGCTTCTACACAGACTTAGAAAAGTAACTCTACATCACTAATCTGGCCACTCAGTTATCATTCAGGATTGTGAGGCATTTAAAAGATATGGGAGGGGAAATGACAGAGACAATGGCGTTTGCTTGTATGCTCAGTCACACGGATACGCTGCAGAGGGAGATTGAGAAACAGGGTCAGTCACAGTTAGAGACACAGCGGGGGAAGCTGGGGCCACGTCAGGTGCTTCCAGAGAACTGCGGTGGGAGAGCAGACCCAGCTGAGCAGCCAACAAGAGCCTCTGGCGGTGGGTTTCTGGACCCGCGGGGACATTTCAACGCGCAGCCACGGCGGGTCTGGTATTCCGGGGTCAGGGCTCTCACCGGGAAAACCGGGGACCCTGGAACATAGGGAGCGGATGCTTGAACAGATGCCCGTAACAGGCTGCATCTGCAGACCTCCCGGCCTCCAGCGGTGGCCCGTCTTGCCTAGAAAGAGCTAGAACTTCCTCTGCGCTAGAAAATGCTGCGACTGTCCCCCCGCTACGAGGCAGCAGGCACCTTCTCCGTGGACCTGTCCCACCTCTTCTCCTGGCTGCTAGGCCAATTGCTGGGCTTGAGAGCCAGCTTCGTGCAGTTGGGAAAGTGGCCGAAAAGGGAGGAGGACATTACGTACCAAAAGAGATGCCAGAATGAGCTAGCGGCTGCTGGCAGGGGCCGTCCAGGAACCTTACGCTTTCCTTTCTGAAGATGCTCGCTAACTCAGGGGGCTTCAGTGTAAGACTACATAAGCACGATTTACTGATTTAGGGACACATTCTTAGACAAGGACGAACTCGCTGCTGGGATGCTTTTGAAGGCCTGAAAAAGTGACACCCAACTGCCCTGGCAGATGACAAGGGGAAGAAGAAGACGGAGAAGTGGCATGCTGGAATGGATATACAGTGGTACCTCGAGATACGAGTTTCATTCGTTCTGTAACCTTGAGGCATGGGAAACTATGAGACGCTCGAGTCGCGTTAAACTGGTGGGTCGTGTGCAGCTGGCCGATTCGAGAGATGACTCCTATCTCAACTGTTGCTCATATTTCAAAGCAAAAATCGCTCGCTCGACGGCTCGTATCTCAAAAATCTCGTATGTTAGGACATTCGGGAGGCCATCCTAGACCATCCAGCCCCAACTGAGCTGTTAGTTAACTGCAGATGCGATAGAGACCCCAGGAGAGATCAGCCAAGCCAGTTCAGACAGAAGTACTGCCCCACTGATCACAGAGTCATAAAAAATAGTAAGTGTTTGGTGTTTTAAGCTACTAAGTTTTAGGGTGATATCTTATGCAGCAAATATTAACTAATGCAACATATATAAAGAATGTGAGCCTGGCCGCGGTGGCTCAGTGGTTGAGCATCGACTAAAGGTCATAGTCCGATTCCCAGTCAGGGCATACGCCCAGGTTGCATGTTTGATTCCTAATCATGCAGGAGGCAGCCGATCAATGATTCTCTTACCCTTGATGTTTCCATCTCTCTCCCCTCCCCCCTCTTTTTCTCTGAAATCAATTTTAAAAAATACTTTTTTAAAAACAAAGAATGTGAATAGTACCTGACACACAGGAAACATTATGTGAGTTTGTCCCTTTTATAAGTCGGATGATGCTACAGGAGCACTAATAACTTTTTAAGAAGGTGCACTCTCTCTCCCCCAACTTGGCATTCTACCAAATAATAACTAACATCAATTAGCCCTGCCATCCTATAATTCAAATGTATTCAACTTTTTAAAAATATATGTTATTGATTTTCAACAGAGAGGAAGGGAGAGGGATAGAGAGCCAGAAACATCGATGAGAGAGAGACATTGATCAGCCGCCTCCTGAACACCCCCACTGGGCATGTGCCCTTGACCAGAATAGAACCTGGAACCCTTGAGTCCACAGGCCAACACTCCACCCACTGAGCCAAACTGGTTAGGGCTCAAATGTATTCGACTTTATGATGGCTCACTCCTCCTATAATCACTACACTCTTCTCTTGCCATTTTGTGTCTGCCTTTGAGGGCACAGCTTCTCTCTCGCAGCGTTCCTTCATCCTTGCCGTGGCTGCTCGGCACACACCGTGTCTACAGGTAGTTGTGGTCTGTTTCCAACCAACTGCAGCCATTTCTCCTACATGTCCTTTGACACCGAGTAAGACAATGACTCTGGCGGACAATAATGAAGTGAGAGAAGGACATGCTTGGAAACATGGAAGGGAGAACCGTGTTTCTGTTGATCCTCTTAATGCGGTAAGACGAAAGCTCTTTCATCTCTTTCCCCACATTGCTGATCCCGCCTTTCAAGCAGGTCAGCCTCAGATTCCCTCTTTCCCAGGCACGTCATCTGAGTCCTGAGTGCAGTGCATGTAATATGCTATGCATCACATGCCATGTGCTTTCGAGAGGAACATACTTCATAAATAGAGCAAGTGAAACCCTGAACTTCTGAGCATGTTTCAAGGAAACGATATATTTCAGAGGAACTTGACAGTTTTCCAACTTTCTAACTTTTTTAAAAAGATCATTATTGTTCAGCCAAGATGCTGTTCCCTTTCCTCTTTTCTTCCTTCTCTCTTTCTCTCACCTCCCTCCTTCTCTCTCTCTTTTTTTAAAAGAAATAATTTAAAGAGAAAAGAAATGACACCTGACAAAAGTCTCTGAAAATTCCCTTCATCTTCCCCCATAAACGTGTGGTAATGAGATTTTTGGAATTCGCCTCTGCGGTGTCAACCACATTTACGGAAGGTCCATTATACACACAACACTGAGCTATACAAACAGAGAGGCAACATGGGATTTTCTTCAAATGATGTACAAGTTGGGAAAAGGGGAGAAACACATTAAAAACCTTCATTCTTGCCCAAACCGATTTGGATAGAGCATCAGCCTGTGGACTGAAGGGTCCCAGGTTCGATTCCGGTCAAAGGCATGTACCTTGGTTGCGGGCACATCCCCAATAGGGGGCATGCAGAAGGCAGCTGATCAATGCTTCTTTCTCATCAATGTTTCTAACTTTCTATCCCTCTCCCTTGCTCTCTGTAAAAAAATCAATAAAATATATTTAAAAAAAAAAAAAAAACCTTCATTCTTTCATAAAGCATTTACTGCATCAACTTTGAGCTGGGTTAGGGGGCATCAAAAGGACCAAAAAACAATCAGCCTCTGCCATCATGAGAAGCTTCCAAGTCAGAGACAAAGACAGAGAGGGACAAAGAGAGACAAAAAGAGAGACAGGGAGAACTAGGGAGAGTGAGCGTTTATGTATGACCGGGGCTGGACTGGCCAGCAGGGCTCTGCATTCTTAGCCCAGGTTCGCACTGTAACGACCGCAATTTCAGAAAACAGCTATGACTTAGCATTTCTTGTTCAACTGTGTCTGGCAACGAGAGAGCCCAGCCTTCATTCATAACCAGACAGTGTTGCAATCGCAAGCCTGTTTGGTCATCCCGGACCAGGTGACTGCAGAGCGTGACTACCTTGGGCTCTGTCCGGTGACGGCTCAGCCAGGGGACGCGTGCGCCACCGGCAGCCCATGACGCCGCCGCTCTGGAATCCCTGGCTCCCCTGTACTTGCCGCTTGGAATTCAAGGTGTTTACTTTAGTCCAGAAAACACACGGCTTGCGGCGCAGGCACAAGGTACCTTCACAGTCCTCTGTCTTCTTAAACCTTCACAGTCCTCTGTCTTCTTAAACCTTCACGGTCCTCTGTCTTCTTAAAAGCCCTCGCTGGGAGCGGCGGGTGTACCAGTCAGGCCTCAGAAGTGTAGATGTAAGACATGTCAAAGCCCTCCCTACAGGAGACCCTCGCTTTTGGAATTTCAAGGAGGCGGGAAATAAAACTTTGGCCTCTGATACTCCTTTCTAATGTCTGGACGTCATAGAGAAACATTTAAAGATCGGGATATTATCAGATTAGACCGTGTAATACCTGGTATTTACTGTTAGGATTTTTTTTAAATATATTTTATTGATTTTTCACAGAAAGGAAGGGAGAGGGATAAAAAGTCAGAAACATCAATGGGAGACATCGGTCAGCCGCCTCCTGTACGCCCCCTACTGAGGATGTGCCTGCAAGCAAGGTACATGCCCCCGACCGGAATCGAACCGGGGACCTTTCAGTCCGCAGGCCGATGCTCTATCCACTGAGCCAAACCGGTCTCGGCTACTGTTCTGATTTTAAAGAAAGTTGTTTTTTTTTAACTGTGGAGAAGATGAGGTTAGACAGAATCTCATCTGGTCTTCTGTAGGTTTCCAAATGAGGACATCACCTAAATCACCAAGAGGGATGACTAAGAGACAGCCCCGCGCAGGCTTCCCAGAGGGGGTTTTGTGTAACATCCTCACATCCGGGGGTCGTTCTGCAGCCAAGGAGGTCTGGGAAAGCAGAGTTGATTCGCACACCATGGCCTTGTCTCGAGATCCACAATGCGCGCTAGTGTATTACAAGCCAGAGTCTTTTAACTAGTGGTCTCCGAATAAATCAACTGCTTGAACGTGGCCAAAGCTGATTTGACTCTGGAACCTTTCCCCAACTCCCCACCCCCACCCCAGAGAGTACAGTGGTACCTCGAGATACGAGTTTAATTCGTTCTATAACCTTGAGGCGTGGGAAACTATGAGACGCTTGAGTCGAGGTAAACTGGTGGGTTGTGTGCAGCCGGCCAATCCGCAAGATTACTCCTATCTCAAATGTTGCTCGTATTTCAAAGCAAAAATCACTCGCTCGACGGCTCGTATCTCAAAAATCTCGTATGTTAGAGCACTCATATCTCGAGGTACCACTGTACTTACTAACACAGACAGAACTAACATTTTCTGGACCTTCATTGGGGAAACGCATATTCAGAACAAGGGTCGGTAAACTTTCTCTGGAAAGGGTCCAGAGGAGGTTATGTTCCAATAAAACTTTACTCACAAAAAGAGGTGGCAAGCTGGATTTGGCCCACCGTTGGCTGACCTCTGATCTAGAGAGAACAAAATCTGAGGAAGAAACATACTATCTATAAAGCCATTGTTACATAAACTATAGTGATTTTGACTTGTGTCACTAGTGGTGGCGGCGATAATACTGATGATGACAACGGATACGTTTATTGAAATGAAATGTATGTCTTCTAATCTCATTCTGCAAATGAGCCTCTGGAGGTACGTAATTATTGTGTCATCCTATAAAATAAAAGCATAATATGCAAATCGACCGCACGGCAGAACAGCGGAACAGCCATCTGGTCGACCCTCCAGGATCGCGCTATGACACCCACTGGTGCCAGGCCGACCAAGGCAGGCGGGTGGGGCCTCCCTCTGAGAGGGAAGCCCAGGTCCTAGTGCTGGAGAGAAGCCGACTCAGGTAGCTGGGGCAAGGAAGGCCTACTCTCGCACAAATTGCATGCATCGGGCCTCTAGTTTAAAAAAAAAAACAAAAAAAAAACTGAGGCTTAGCAAGGTAATTTCCCCAAAGACATATGACTAGTAGACCATCAGGGCAAAAATTCAAACCCTGATTCCAACCTCAGAAACTATTCTTCACTAAAACACCTATTTATTTATATGTATTTTAGGTGTGTATATTATATACATACTTATCTGTATTTTACATGTATTTAATGGGCACATGTGCACACACACACACATACATTGCCATGTTTCACCAGGCTTATTTTGGATTTGTATAGATTATCATAATAATGGCCCTCAATAAACTGTAAGTGCAAGGAGAGAGAGATGGATGATATGAAATGACTTTCTCCTTCAAACTAAGATATTTTTTTAGGGATTTCGGGGGGGGGTGGAGTTGGGGAGAGAGTTCTATTACAAATCCCACCAAAGGCGGAAGCCAGCAGTATTTCATCCAGACGCGAGCAGTAAATTTCACAAGCCAGTCATTTTCCACCCCCACGCCCCCGTCTAGTCCCAGTCCATGGAATCTGGTACATGATAACGGCTAACACTTACTGAGCGCATACTATGGACCAGATACTGGCCTAAGTGCAAGGTATATACAGTGGTACCTCGAGATACGAATTTAATTCGTTCTGTAACCTTGAGGCGTGGGAAACTATGAGACGCTCGAGTCAATAAACTGGTGGGTCGTGTGCAGCCGGCCGATCCGCGCGATGACTCCTATCTCAACTGTTGCTCGTATTTCAAAGCAAAAATCGCTCGCTCAATGGCTCGTATCTCAAAAATCTCATATGTTAGGGCACTCGTATCTCGAGGTACCACTGTATTAACCCCTTGAATCTTCCAATGGCCTTACGAGGTGAGAATCATTATCGTCCTCGCTTTCCAGGAGGCATGGAGGTGCAGAAAGGTAAGGTTCATTGCCCGAGGTCATGGGGCCGGCGCGTGGCAGAACCAGGATACGAACCCAGGCAACCTGGCACCAGGGCCCGCCCCTGACCTCCTCCCAGCTCCTCTGCCTCCAGGCTCCCTCGCTCTGACTCCCCTCTGCACCTGCGCTGACCCCGAACACTGAGGCCTCCCTGCTCCCTCCTGCCTGGGCCTGCCCTCCCTCACCCGCTGTGGAGTCTGCAGATGAGAAGTGAAGGGGTTGCCGAGACCGGTTTGGCTCGGTGGATAGAGCGTCGGCCTGCGGACTGAAAGGTCCCGGGTTCGATTCCGGTCAGGGGCATGTACCTTAGTTTCGGGCACATCTCCAGTGTGGGGCGTGCAGGAGGCGGCTGATCGATGTTTCTCTCTCATCGATGTTTCTGACTTTCTATCCCTCTCACTTCCTCTCTGTAAAAAATCAATAAAACATTTTTTTTTTAAGTGAAGGGGTGCAACAAGAGTGAAGTGTGGGATGGGGGTGAGCCCTGGCAGCAGATAAACCATCGCCCTTGCCTCAACCCAATTCCGGGCCACGAGCTGAACTGTCCACAAGCGCAGGTTGGCTATTACCCTTCTCGAAAGTTAACCAAGAGCCCCCGAATGAACTGAACACTTCGGTAAACAGCACAGGTTGTACAACTGACAACGAAAAACCCCACAATGCCGTGGCTCTCCGTGGCTGCTGGGCTGGGTGGCCCCGCTTTCCTCCCGTCTCCCTTCTGAAGCCAGGGAGACAGGGCTCAGGATCCGCGCCCGGCCCTCCCACATGAGACACACACACACACACACACACACACACACACACACGCACACACACACATGCGCGGGAACACAAGTGCAGGCCTCGCTCCAGCTCTCCGATGGAAGGGGAACCTGAGAGCCCCCGCGCCGGCACCGGAAGCAGCGCCGTGGAATGACCTGCGAGACGGGAGGGAAAGCCCGGCGGGGCCCCCTTTGAAGTCCAGCTGCCTGAGCCGGGCTGGCAGCCGCCCTTCAAAGAGCCGACGCTTCCTTCCCGCAGCCTGGCCGCCAAGCTTCCCGGCAGCTGGCCGGTTTAGCCACTCTGCCCAGCTGTCTGTGAACTCTGGCAGCCAGTTCAAGTGGGGGGGGGGGGCGGCCGGGGTGGGGGCAGGAGGGTGGCGAGCCCCGTGGCGCCAGGGCAAAGAGGATGCTGGGTTTCCCGGGAGCCAAGCTGATCGATGTCGGCCACAAAGCCAGCTTCCCAGGGGCACATAATCCAGCCCCGCTCCGAAGCAGCTTTGGGGCGACCAGAGACGTCTCCAAGGCACTTTCCCTCCAAAGCCGGGGGGATCTCGGATGTACTCTGGTAAGGATGGCCCAGCTGCCGCCGAAAGCGGGCTAATCTCCGCCCTGGGAGCAGGGGACAAAGCCAAGGTCAGAACCGCACAAGGCCCAGCCCTTCACGAATTCGGACTTTCCGGCCACAGGAGTTTAGCCTTCTTGGGGGGACCGGGGGGTTGTTTGCCCAGTGTGTTGTGGCAACCCTCCTGTTCCCCTGGCGGCCAGGGGCTGAAGCCATTGTGTGTGTCTGCGCCTGTGCAGCCGGCAGATGCTCGGAGAAGCTGGGCTCACAGAACATAAACATGGCCCGTGTGCTGGGTGTTTATCCGCTGGAGCCCCAGGCTTGGAGCGGAAGAGTCGAGAGTGCAATCAGCTGCAGGTGTAAAAGGGATGAGACCCGTTCCTTTGGTGACAACAAACTTTCAAAGGAGTCTAACTTAGACCAGGACCTTAAACTTGGGAAAAGGAAAGACTAGGAACACAGCTGAGATAGGAGACAGGGGGAACAAGGAGCTGAGGGTCATGAATAGAAGGGTAAAGCATCAGATACGCATCTTAGCTACAGGAAGACGGGAGACATGCATTTCATGAAATCCTTCCTCCGGTTTTGTGCAATGTGGTTAGGAAGGGATGGATGGATGGGCTTACGTAATGCACCGTGACAATAGGAGAAAAGCCTAAAATAGTCAGCTAGACTCTGACATGAAGTCACTAGCTTCAAAGACATCCCCTCCCTGCTCGTTAGATCCCTTTAAAACTATATGACACCACAGTCTACAGCATTAGGTACAGTGACACACAATCCAAAAGTTATCTTAACTCTAAACATATAATACTGGTCCCACAGAAGCACCACCATTTAATGTTGGCTGAAATTAGTCCAACTATTTATTCACTCATTCTACAAATATTTACAGAGTCCTTGCTATGTGCAAGGCACCATGCTGGGCATTACAGATGATAAACGGACTAGCAAAATGGCTTCTTACTCTCAAGAAGATCTGTCTAGTAAGGAAGGAAGACAAAAAAAATATACATTTGCCGAGACTGGTTTGGCTCAGTGGATACAGCGTCGGCCTGCGGACTGAAAGGTCCAGGGTTCGATTCCGGTCAGGGGCATGTACCTTGGTTGCAGGCACATCTCCAGTGTGGGGTGTGCAGGAGGTGGCTGATCGATGTCTCTCTCTCTCATCGATGTTTCTGACTTTCTATCCCTCTCACTTCCTCTCTGTGAAAAATCAATAAAATATATTTAAAATATATATATATACATTTGCAATGCACAGTATCCTATATAATAAAAGGGTAATATGCAAATTGACCCTAACGGTAGAACAACCAGAATGACCGCTAGAAAGTCACTATGAGGCACACTGACCACCTCTCGGTCCTTTTCTCTGGCCGGCAGGCTCCCAATCGCCAGATAGCAAATGGGGAGCCAGGGATGGGTGGTGGGGGATGCAGGCAGTGCCAGGCCAAGGCCCCCGCCCCGCCAGTCCCCCCACACCCAGAAGGTGACCCGCGGCAGGGGCAGAGCCAGCGAGCGAGCGGGCGGAAGGTTGACCTCTTGGTTCCTCCCCTCAACCAGCAGGCTCTGATCACCCAATGGGGAACTGGGAACTGCAGGTGAGTGGCGGTGTAGGGTGGAGCCGGCTGTGGGCAGCAGGGAAGATGGCCCTGACTGCCACAGGCCAGGCCTAGGGACCATATCCATGCACGGATTTTGTGTGCCGGGCCTCTAGTAATAAATAATGGCAGTACAGTGGTACCTTGAGATACGAGTTTAATTTGTTCCATAACCCTGAGGCTTGGGAAACTATGAGACGCTGGAGTCGTGGTAAACTGGTGGGTCGTATGCAGCCGGCCAAGCCAAGTGATTACTCGTATCTCAACTGTTGCTCGTATTTCAAAGCAAAAATCGCTCGCTCGACGGCTCGTATCTCAAAAATCGCGTATGTTAGGGCACTCATATCTCAAGGTACCACTGTATTCATAAACTGCATCCGGTACATAGTAAACCCACAAAATAATGGTCAACTCTACCATGGCAGCATAACGGTGATATGTTGGAAGTGGAAGAAAAAGAAATCAGTAAAGCCTGGTGAGGATTCTTGACCATGGTCTTTGAAGGTGAAGCAGGCGATTACTAGGGATACAAAGAAAAGTAACTACAGGAGAGACTCGGGAGTGTGAAACAGCACTCTGCTTTGGAAACTATAGGTCAGTGGTTCTCAACCTTCCTAAGGCCGCGACCCTTGCGTACAGTTCCTCATGGGGTGGTGACCCCCAACCATGAAATGTTGCTACTGTGATGCATCGTGATGTAAATATCTACATTTTCCGATGGTCTTAGGCGACCCCTGTGAAAGGGTCGTTCGACCCCCAAAGGGGTCGCGACCCACAGGTTGAGAATCGCTGGTATAGGTGGTACTAAGAACAGACCAGTGGCACAGAAGACTGAAGAGCTGTAGGCCAAGCTATCAGTGGCCTCACATGCCCTTCCCAGGAGTTTTGAAAGTATGCTCCATGGGCTATGTTGAGCCTCAGAAGGTTTTAAGGAGAGAGGGGTAATCTGATCACATCTGTATGTCAGCAGATCACCCTGCAGCGGTGAGAAGGACAGCCCGGAAAAGGGAAGACCGTGGACAGGGAGATGAGCTGAGCCCACCTGCAGAGGTCCAGGGGATCGAGTGGACAGTGGTCCAGGGGATCGAGGGAGGGCTTGAAGCTGAGTGATGGAAGAGGACACCTGAGATGAGCTGAAGTTGCATCAGTGACTTGGATGCGGGCACTGTCAATGAATCTGTGCAGTGAACAGAGCAAATACGGTCTATTCTGGAAAGAACCCAGACAACGAAAGAAGGAAGAGCTGAAGAAGGCTTTGGTTAAGTCAAATAAATAAAAAACAGAAACCTGAGCATATTTGCTAGGAGCCAATAGGGATGAACAGGATAAAAACACAGGAAAGGGAACCACTGGTAGAATTAGGCCTCGGAGGAAGCAGGAAGGACACGATGGAGCACACAGGTGGCAGGATTAGTGAGGAGCTCGTGGGGAAAGGCCTCCTCCTTGGAGACCGTGGGAAGGAGGCCGAGAGGCCGATGGGCACGGACACAGACACGTCTGGACACACGAGATGCGGAGGCCCACGGAAGGCAGCTCACTGCCCTGAGTGTTCCACGTCAAGGCGGAGAGATGAGGGATTATAAGATGAACCTGGAGAAGTTTGAAAACGCCCGATGGTATGAAACGATACAGGGAACTAGAGGAAAGAGGAAGCAATAGCAAAGGCAAGAAGGGTGAGAAGAAAATGTATGTCATAAATCTGGAACGGTACCAACCTGCAAAACCATGAGTTTTATAACGTTGGACTTACAGCTAGAGCAAGGAAGCAGGAGAGCCATTTACTAGGATCTCAGGTCAGAAAACAAAAATTCAGCTCAACATCTTGGAAAACGTACAGAAATCAGATTATTTATTTATTTAGTTATTTAATTAATTTTGCCTTTTCTCCAAGGACTACACCCCAGAGTTAACTATGTTTTTGTCCCAAAAGTCGACGTTGAGGTCAGTGAAATGCAACTTTAGCTTGACAGCTCCATTACAAAATCAGGCTTCTGTCCTTTTTAAATGTACACTTTATTAGAGAAAATGGTTTCACAACAACTGTAAATGATAGTATCAACATTTAGCTTATTCTGAGCATAGCATTAACTTCAAAAAAAGCAGGTGTTCCTGTTTCACTCACTTAAGAAATCCATTTAAAGCAAACGTACCCCCAGGCCCTGGGCCTCCAACAGGGTTCTCTTTCCTAATTCAAATTCTCTTCCCACTTCCTGATGGTTATGAGCGCCTGGTACATGTCTGATCTGGACAGCTTTGGGCTAGAAATACTGTCTTTGAGAACATCTTAAATGGACCCCTTCAATATCTGGATACAGGATCGTAACCTGTGTGCTCAACTTCAAATGTCTGTCTCCTCGGTGCTCCTATTTTAAATCTCGACAACAGAAATCAAGATTAAAATGTCAAAGATAAGTAACAATAGGACAAATAATTGTTTACTTTCTAAACTTAAAGAATTTTTTTAACTATTACTTTCCATACTAAGATGATGAAGAAATGGAGGAAGAAAAAGAAGAGAAAAAATTTGACTAAGCATGTCGGAGGAAAAACAGATGCTAATATAGAGAGAAACAGAAAATGGACCAGGTAAATTGTGGGGAGGTGGTAATAGCAGGCTAAGCAACTAGAATGTGAAATAAGTCATCACTAGTTAGTTGATCTTGCATTAAACACTTGTCAACTTAACTGTAGGGAGTTTATACTAATAAAGGAAGACCGAGTCTCAGAAAGCAGTACCACACTTTCAGCAGTCACACTTTCAAAACTCCTACAAGTATATTTCAATCAAAGATTCTATTGGAAGTATCCTGTATCCAGATATTGAAGGGGTCCCCTTTAAGATGTCCTCAAAGACAGAATTTCCAGCTCAATGCTGTCCAGATCAGACATGTACCAGGCGCTCATAACCATCAGGAAGTGGGAAGAGAATTTGAATTAGGAAAGAGAACCCTGTTAGAGGCCCAGGGCCTCGGGGTACAGTGAGCATGCGTTGTTTGCTGACTCAGAGGACAGAAAATGGAGAAGCATGTCTCTCTCACCTAACTAAGGGTGGCACGGGAAGAAGAAAAGGGTAAGAGAGAGAGCAACAGAAACTCATCCTGCAGCTGTTTTTATGCCTTCGGTTTCTTACTGCCAGCTCCTAATTAATTCCACTAGGTGTTCATAAATCGAGAAAATAAGCCAGCACACGCAGTTCACCTCGTTTTTATTGCATAAATACTATTGCCAGCGCCATTATTTTATAAGATTATGATCCAGATCAAAGTATGAAAACAATTCAAAACTGACTAGAATTACTCAATACATATTTTGGTGTTTTTTTCTTTCTTTTTTCTTTTTTTGGTGAGCAATAAGCGATTTGTTTTCCTAAAAAGAATGAAAACTCATTTGCTAATTAATTCATAAATCCAGAAGTACTTTGAACTTTTAAAAAAACATATTTTTATTGATTTTAGAGAAAAAGGGAGAGAGATAGAGAAGTAGAAACATCCATGATGAGATCGAGCCCACAACCTGGGCATATCTCCTGACTGGGAATTGAACCATGACCTCCTAGTTCATAGGTTGATTCTCAACCACTGAGCCACACCGGTCAGGCTATTTTGAACTTCTAATGACAGTTCTTCTTCTTCTTTTTTTTAAAAATTATATTTTATTGATTTTTTACAGAGAGGAAGGGAGAGAGATAGAGAGTTAGAAACATCGATGAAAAAGAGACATCGATCAGCCGCCTCCTGCACGGCCCCTACTGGGGATGTGCCTGCAACCAAGGTACGTGCCCTTGACCGGAATCGAACCTGGGACCTTTCAGTCCGCAGGCCGATGCTCTATCCACTGAGCCAAACCGGTTTTGGCTAATGACAGTTCTTACTTCTATCAAATATAAATGATTAGATAAGAGGTAAAACTTCCTTTCGAACATGAATATCATATTTTCAAAAACATTCTCAAGCCTCACTTTGTCATGACTTCCTTGGGCATTTTGGGAAATAATTTTTAGGTTTTTCTAAAATCTTTTAAACTTCACTCAAATGAAAAGACCAAATCAGAGCAAATTCCCTTCCCGGCCTTTCTTGGGGGAAGGCGAGAGCTGTGTGTCTGCGGTCGTTCAGAAAAGATGGAAACTCAGTGGGGTCTTCCCAGCTGCAGCCCATGTGTTGGGTGACCACGGTGACACTACGCAGGCTGTAACCAGACCCATCCTGCAAGGGCTGCCTGAACTTCGAGACTGTTCTCAGGAGACCCGGAAACAGAGTTGGTGCTCGTTCTTCTGGGGAGCTCATAATTTACACAGGAAAGACAGCAGTTCTGCTTTTTGCTCACCTGTGATATTTCCATCCCTACTAACCTGTGCCTCATGTTACAGTGAACGGAGGGCCAGCTGAAATCTCCTTTAAAACCGTGGCCGTCAGTGGGGCAAGCCGAGTGTCTTTCATTCAGTGACACTCAGGAACTCATCTGGCCACTTTCCCACGTTCACATTGTCATACATCAGCTGTGGCCAAATGTCTGTGTGTCAACCGTGCGACGTAAAATGCCGAACGTCGATACTTTTCTCATGAAAATAATTCAGAGTTGAGCCTGGAGTGCCTCAGACACGGGAGACGCTCAATAAATATTATTGACAGACTGAAGTTTGTGTCAAGAGAGGTTTCAAAAACATAAAAGAGTTGTTTTTTCATGGAAACTATTTGTTTTCCACTTTTCTTTTCCCGAAGAAACCCCATACTAAAAACCAGCTCATCAGTAAATAGGTAGGATGAGCAAATGAAAATGTTTATTTTTGAGAGGATGTACTAATAAGTGCTTTTCTTCCGTGCATTTTCTTACTTTATTTGCTTGGCTCAGGTGGTGATAATGTTTGCAGTGTATGAAGAATCTGTTTAAAAGGCTGTGTCTTTCAGGCATGTTGGATCTTCTTTTGTATATACATTTACGAAGCTACTCTACTGTCATTTATGAGGCTGTCATTTAGAAACTTACTGTGATTAATCTCAATATTGACTTGAACCTTTTTTTTTGTTAACCTCTTTGTAAAGAATAACATTCCCCCCCAAAAAAAGAATGAAATATTCCAGAGAAAAAGAGCTCTTCTTTTAGTGATAATCTGTTGGTGGCTAGATTGTCAGACGTCACTATAAAATCAAGTATCAGCAAACATCCTTATTACTCTACCGATTTTTTGTCATCTGGAGTTTATGTACAACAATAGTGGTTTGAGATATTTCTTTGGCTTTAAGAAACAACATTATGAAGTTGAGCATTTGCTGCTGCTTTGTAGTTTGTTATTCATAGCCTTTGAATTATAGCTAAAAATAAGCATGCCTTTTTTATGAAAGGAAGAGTAACCAGACTTTTCTAATATGACGTTTTATTTACATATTTTATCTTTTGATAAATTGTGGTATGAACACACACACACACACAAACACACACACAGGAATATTATTTAGCCATAAAAATAATGAAATCTTGCCATTTGTAAGAATGTGGTTGAACTTAGAGGGCATTATGTTAAGTTAAATGAGAAAGACAAATACTATGTGGAATTATATACAATTTAATCCATGTAAATTGGATTAACACTGTTATAGCACATTAAAAATGGTAATTTGGAGCAAGAATTTTCTCTGACATTTTATATTTTTATCTCTTCTAAATTACACTGATCCTATTGAATTGTGCTACTTATAACCCTGTTGAATTTGACTTGTAAAATGTCAAAGATAAGTAACAATAGGACAAGTAATTGTTTACTTTCTAAACTTAAAGAATTTTTTAAATATTACTTTCCATACTAAGACGATGAAGAAATGGAGGAAGAAAGAGAAGAGAAAGAATTTGACTAAGCATTTCGGAGGAAAAACTAATGCTAATATAGAGAGAAACAGAAAACAGACCAGGTAAACTGTGGGGAGGTGGTAATAGTAGGCTAAGCAACTAGAATGTGAAATAAGTCATCACTAGTTAGTTGATCTTGCATTAAATACTTGTCAACTTAACTGTAGGGAGTTTATACTAATAAAGGAAGACCGAGTCTCAGAAAGCAGTACCACACTTTCAGCAGTCACACTTTCAAAACTCCTACAAGTATATTTCAATCAAATATTCCATTGGAAGTTATTAGATCTAGATTACTTAATGTAACCTTTATTTTTTTTCAAATATATTTTATTGATTTTTTACAGAGAGGAAGGGAGAGGAATAGTCAGAAACATTGATGACAGACATCGATCAGCCGCCTCTTGCACGCCCCCTACTGGGGATGTGTCCACAACCAGGATACATGCCCTTGACCAGAATCGAACCTGGGACCTTTCAGTCCGCAGGCCGACTCTCTATCCACTGAGCCAAACCGGTTTTGGCTTAATGTAACCTTAAATAACACCTCCCCCCACCACCACCAATCTTCTCCAGCCACAGAATAAACAGGCCTCTCTAAAACAGTTTATACCACCACACACAACAATAAAAATTAATTTACAAAATCACGTGTTTCAGCGTTCACTACCTATAGCAGAGAAGTGACCTGAGATTTCTATCTACTGGAACTAGGCAGTTTAGGGCAGGGAGATCTGGAAGAGAAATTCTAAGCCAAAGAAAGTGTGCTGTGAATCAGAGAAATAAGAGAGAAAAGGCTAAAGGTCATGTGGTTTGCGGTGGTGATAGAACTGAGGGAAAATAGTTCAAAAGACCCACCGCAATTGTGCCGTAATGAATGGAGCATTGGAAAACAAGTGGAATGTCCATGAGAACCGGGCTGTGTTGGGGTACAGTCCACAAACACTCTCCTATTCCACTGTCCTCTGGTCAACGAAAAATAGTCCTAACGGGAATTTTAAAGATGCTGCACTCTACCTCATTTCATTCAAGTCCGCATGAAGGTCTGGACTTTTAAGCTGTCTCCCGTTTCCAGCTTAAATCACCAACTGAAGAAAAGTGCCAATTCTTCAAAGAAGTACACACTTGTTTATTTACTGATCTCCTTTAAGTGACTAGTGATTTTTCACTTCACACAGCATTTCCACATTTGGAAGGACAACGTAAAATTCACTGGACTGGAGAATAAGAGCAGCTTTGAGATCAAAAGGTAAGCTAAGACAGAGAGCAAGTATCTGTTCAGAGTTGAAACCCAGAGTGTGACCTACTTTTAAGACTTTATAGCCTAGAGGAGAAAGTCTTTAGATCTAAATGTCAGCATGTTCTCTCAAAATTATTATTGTGATTATTTTTAACTCCATCTTTCTCTCAAAGAAAAACCGCACAATAGGCTATTGATCAATGGCTAGTGACTGCTACATCAGAAAGGCTGAGACACAGCTATAGAATTATCATGGAAACGCAAAATGCAGCAAGTGACAGCTACCATCAGGAATGTTCGTTCCATAAAACAGCATGAACACGGGTTTTTCAATGTTAGATAAACGACATAAGATGTTTTTAAAATTTTTCCCTCATCGATGAAGACAAGTGAAATACACTCGTTTTTCAATGGCATGGTGTTAGAATTGTGTGGACTCTATAAGCATTGTATAACAAAAAATTTAATATGTATTTCAGAGATATAAAAGAATCGATAGCACATACAAGTATCCACAGGGATCAAACAAGACCATGACACAGTGATTGGAAGCTGTGCCTTTACAGTCAGATGAACCTGAGTTTCTTGGTTTTAATATTTCGAGTTGTACACAACACCCAAGTTATTTCACTCCTTTAAGCCTTACCTTTCTCATCTATAAAATGAGACTGTCATACAAATTCCAGAATTCAATGAAATAACACATGTAAAATGCTCAAACACACTCCCAGTACCCAGAAAACGATCGACAAACAATGCCATAGCTCTGATGTTGTTTCTATGACACAAGCAGTTGGAAAGCTGAGGAATATTAAGAAATAGTTGCGATATTGTGAAACCTCAAACTCTGCTAAGCAGAAGTCAAGAGTATATTTCAAATCAAGGGAGCGAACCACTTCATCATCATGATAACCATCAAAAGGTGTGGTCGAACCCCAGCCAAAAGAGCCGCACTGCCCTCAAGGAGCTTATAACCCAAAACAGATGACGCTGGATCAGCTCAGATGTAAAAGGCCAGAGCCCCGGACAGAAAGTTATACAATGAGCTCAGGCCCGGCAGAGCTAAGAGCCAAGAAAGTGAAGGTACTAAGACAAATTTGTGCATAAATAAGGCTCAGACCAGAGTTCCTGAACGCACAGATGGGGCAGAAAAAGCACTTAGAGAGTCATTTTTAACTTCTTCCTGTCTCGCTAGCAGCCCCAGTGAGGTCTCCGGCTTTCCTTTAAATAGACTTCTAAATAGCTACAATAAAAGTCGGAGGGAGTTTTGAGGCGTCTTCACAGATGGATAATACCCATATCCACTGGAGGGAAAGTTAGGGTCCTATTATAATGATTAAAATTGCTTCACTGAGTCCTTACATGGCCAGAAAGTGTGAAGTCGTTGGGAAATTTTTTTCAGGCCTTTGCATCATATTAATATGGTAATTATTTAAGGAAAACTTACCCCAATGGGCAAGGAGGGGAAGAATTTCAAAGGCCGGACACAATGAAGCTGCTGTTCATCACTGAAATGAACGCCCGCTCTGGGGCTGTTTTCGTGTCCCGTCTCCTCGGAATGTTCTAACTTACTCATCCCTTGGGCAGCCAGTGAGTAGCGTGTGTTCATCTGGCTAATAAAGCATTTAATTAAGCACATGTTTTCCTTTAAGGGCTCTGTATGTTAAATTATTCCTGAAGTACTCACAAGGTAAGTCATGGAAGCAGATATTTTTAGTCTTGCTCTTGAAAACAAGTTTCCGTTATCACTTTCCCTTACAGTGGTTCTCAACCTTTTTTAATGCTGTGACCTTTTAATACAGTTCCTCATGTGGCGGTGACCCCCAATCTTAAAATTATTTTCATTGCTACTTCATCACTGTCATTTTGCTACTGTTATGAACCATAATGTAAATATCTGTGTTTTCCGATGGTCTTAGCCTCTACAGCAGCGGTTCTCAACTTGTGTCGTGACCCACAGGTTGAAAACTGCTAGCAAGGTTGCCTAAAAGTGAAGGCATTTTTCAGTGAAAATTTGGGGAAAGAGAGTAATGGATATGGAGACAAGCCCCAGTAATTAATAAACTCATTGACTTCCTCAACTGAGGTGACTATGGGATTGCGGATTCTGTGACTCAGCATATCCAAAACTGACTTCCCTGCAGCCTCCTCTGCTCCCCCCACTTCCTCAGGCAGATCTCCCCGCCTTGGAGGGTGTCTTAGGCCTCCAGTCACTCAAACTAGTCAGTCACTCACGCCTCACTCCTCAGATACAAGCCTCTCCCACAGTGGTTCTCAACCTTCCTAAGGCCGCGACCCTTGCATACAGTTCCTCATGGGGTGGTGACCCCCAACCATGAAATGTTGCTACTGTGATGCATCGTGATGTAAATATCTGCATTTTCCGATGGTCTTAGGCGACCCCTGTGAAAGGGTCGTTCGACTCCCAAAGGGGTCGCGACCCACAGGTTGAGAACCACTGCTCTACCACATCATATGTGCCTGTAACCTATTACTCTCTTAATTCACTTCTCTGGAGTGGTCTTCCATTCTCACTCCACATACTCAATGGAGCTCTTCATCACCTCTCATTTGGGACTGGACACACCTAAAAGCTAACTGATCCCCCTTCTCCTCGCCTCATCCCCCAACCCCCCCACCACCTGCCTAATTCCCTTTATCTCCCAGATGGAAAAAAAAGTGGTTCTTCATAAGTGTGAGCACGCACCTCTTGCTCACAGCCCTTTATTAAAAGGGGGAAAAGCAGGCCTCCCTCTCCACATCACCCCACCCCGAGCCGCCGAGAGCGGCATGGCAAATCACTATGTGGGTGAAAATAAAGACCCGTTTGAAAAGCACTCAATCTGCCCACTGCTTCTGTAACAGAGCACAGAACATAAAGCTTCCCGAGTCTTCTCAACGCACTGAGAAACGGACCACGCACTGGTTTCTTTAAATATTGCAGACCTCTCTCTTACAAGATGAAACAGACGCGCTTGTTCCAAGTCTAGCTTTATAAAGGGAGAGACGCTCTGTAAGTGAGCAATCACCACCAACCTCAAACATTCCAACGCACACAGAGAACATACAATCTCCATGCCTTCAGGTATAAGCCTACCATGTCAGTTTCAGGCTTATACAGGACGGTCACTTCCTAAGAATGTGGATTTAGGGATATGGGGGCTTAGCATATCTGACAAAAGGACTCAATTTATCATTATAAAAATAAGTTATTTGTGTCCATTGTTTATGCTTATATGCATACAAGAGGACAATGAGGGGAAAGGGAGACTCATGTCATACTTTCCACAATGAAGAGCTTAAAAAATAATAATAACAATTTATCAAATAATAATAATAATTTATAATGTGTTTTGCTAGGGTATCCAATTAGCATTTCAGTGAAATGTCTAAAACGTCTCTCCTTCTTGGAGACACATAGTTTATGTGTGGGAAAACATTCAAGCACCGGGCAAGCATCTTCAGCCTCTCCATATGTTTTAACTCACGGCGTTTGGAAAGTTTGCTCTGCCACTGAATGCTTCACAGGCGACTCTTTCTAGGTTTAAAAATAAAACAGCAAGAGGTCATCCGGCTACTAGATCTGGTCAATGACAAGGGATTTCATTGAAGTGACGGACATTTAAACTTAGCAAAATGTTTTAGTTTTATGCCATTTCTTGATTCCCTCAGTAATAAAACATGTAAGGCATAAATATAATGCAAAATGAATTATTTCTTCAAGTTACTCCACACACTATTTTCATGAAGGAAACAGAAATACCATTTGGAAGTCATTCTAACGCGGCCGATTTGGATGACGGCACTTGGGAGCACAGCTGAGGGAGTGACTCGGAAGTCACTGGAGCAGCGGTTCTCAACCTTCCTAAGGCCGAGGCCCTTGCATACAGCTCCTCATGGGGTGGTGACCCCCAACCATGACATGTTGCTACTGTGATGCATCGTGATGTAAATATCTGCATTTTACGATGGTCTTAGGCGACCCCTGTGAAAGGGTCGTTCCACCCCCAAAGGGGTCGCGACCCACAGGTTGAGAAACACTGCACTGGAGTCATGTCTTCCTCATCTTCCTCAACCTCTATTTGCAGTTTGGTCCTTGTTAACGTGACAGAGGGCCTGCAAACAGCCTTTGCACGATGTCCCCAACCCCTTCCTCCTCTCCTAGCTCCCCACACACCCAACTCTGCGGGCCCTGTCTGGACAGACAGACGGAAGCTGGGTCTTTTCAGTGTGAAGCAGACCCTCTGCTGGACATGTTGGCCCTGGAGCATAAGCGGTTCCTGGCTTTTCACACCTTCAGAGGAGAACGAACCCCTCCTCCCCCGCCACCGCTGCCCCCCCCCCCAATCTCCTCCTTGCTGAAGGTCCTTCAGCTGGAGAGGAAGCATGAGAGTCCATCCCTGAGCGGCCCAAATATGTGGCTAAGGACCTGACTCTGGAGCCAGACTCCCCCGAGTCAAATCCCAGGTCTACCCACTCCTTCCGTGCATCCTTAGGTAAATAACTCAACCTCAGTTAACCCATCCTTCAGATGGAGACAGGAGTATGAGCCTTGGAGCTGTATCACAAGCAAATACATTGGGAACATTTAGAAAAATTCCTGGTACATAACGGGCAAGCAATGTTAGCTCTTATTCTATTTGTTATTATTATTACTACTCTCACTGCCACCACACCATTACTAATGTGGAGGAAGGTAGCAGTGAGAGGAGGTGAAATGTCTGGTCACATTCTCCAGGTCACATCAGAACAAGGCCACGGGGTTAATGTGGGCAAAACGGTCTTGGTGCAGTGCTTTAATACAGTGGTACCTCGAGATACGAGTGCCCTAACTACGAGATTTTTGAGATACAAGCCATCGAGCGAGCGATTTTTGCTTTGAAATACGAGCAACAGTTGAGATAGGAGTCATCGCGCGGATCGGCCGGCTGCACACGACCCACCAGTTTACAGCGAGCGTCTCATAGTTTCCCACGCCTCAAGGTTACGGAACGAATTAAACTCGTATCTCGAGGTGCCACTGTATATTGAAAAGGACTCTGAAGGTGAAGGACTGCGTAAAGGAAGGAATGCACACTGACCTTCTCCTGAGTACCAGGCCCTGCGCCCAGCACTTCCACAAAGTTTATCTTTCTTCATCCTTACAAGCAGCTGAGATGAAGCTCATTATTGAGGAGGAAAGTAAAATCCGGGAGGCAAAGCGCTCTTATGCTCACACCAGAGCCACCTCTGGGGAATGAATGCAAAGAACAGCGCAGAAAGATGAGCCACATCGGGCTGACACAGAACCTTCACAGCGATAACTCAGAGGAAGTCTTAGTTGCGGGAAAAAGTACTCAAGCTCCAAATAATTTAAGCCAGTGAGCTTTTAGAACACCGCCCACTTACCTACCGACCATTCTCTGTTTTCTTTTCTGCGTTCATTGCGCATAAAGTGATTTTCACAAGATTTCTCTTTTTTGAGAGTGGTATCTGTCCTTTCCTTAAAACTCCCCAAGCCCCTAGCTCGCTATTTGGTAAACACCCGCTTTGATACTATCAGGATAAGAATGAGAATTACACTCACCATACCTGGTAGAACATGCTGAATTCCAGGAGCTCGGTAAGAGGAAACTATGGGGGTGATGTACAGTCCCTCTCATGAGAAGAGGAAGGAGAGGAGAGGGAGGTGAATTCAGCTATAGCTGACAAATTTTAGGTGGCTGAAGGGAACCGCATTACGTGGCAGTAAACTCATAGCAGGAGAGTTATGTTTTTAAAATTCTCCTTCAATTCTTCTGATTATACCAAGCAGAAAGTCTTGATTTGGCGCTAATTGGTCTTGAGTACCTCCCTAACACCTGCCAGTATCTCTTTAACACGGAAAGATCTCAGGCACAGAGTCTTGGCAGACAGCGAGCCAGTATTTATCATTGTTTTACTTTTAACAGAACCTGAAAGTCTGCGGTGCTCTATTTGCAGCCACTTCGGCTTCTTATTTATAGCAGGGTTATAATGTTTCCTCAGGGAGGGGTCTGGGGGATCACTTTTAGCACCGCGTGTTCTTAGGAGGTGATAAAAAGTCTGAAACCAGAGAGAGCTGGGAGTTGCATAACGTTGTGATGCACTTAAAACCCCTGGGTTGTATGTTTTGAAGTGGTTAGTTGCATGTTACGTGCATTTACATCAATTTTCAAAGGTATTTATACTTTTTCAATAAGTCATTTTTTTAGTTAAGTAAACAGCAAGGTAGTCGATAGAGAGGAAGGAATGAGGCGAGCGCTATGCACACAGATGAACTAAGAGAGAGTGGATTGGATTGCATGGCTGAGACTGCAGGGGTGAGCTACGGCCACTGCATAGATGGAGCCCAGCGAACTAATTTTGGAAGCTTTTCAAGAAACGAACAACCTAGTACCTTCTAAGCCCACGTGACCTCTGTGGCATACCAGGGATCTTCAAGGGCACCGGCCAGCACCCCCCGGCAGGCAAAGCATCTTCCGCCCCCATCCGCCTCCTGTTCTCCGCCCGCAGGTCCCTTCCTCTGCCTCCCCATTCAGCTGCCCGGTGCTCATGGGGACCTCTGGTCACTCAATCCCCAAACCATTTCTTTCTCATCACCACTCAAAACGTCTCTGTTTTAGTTACAGGCTTTGCCTTTTCTGTCTCACAGGTTGTTGTGAAGATCCAATGATATGTGAGACGTGCTTTAAAGTACTGTATGAACTCTGGATCCTAACTCATTAGTGGGTCATAAAGCCAATTTAATAGATTATGATCACTACCTTCTTAGAAACATGGAAAAATAGATAAGAATGCATGGTATATTGCAAGATTAGAAGCTGTTATAGTAAATGTCTATTTCAGTTTTGGGGGTATGTGCTGGGGTGTAAAATATGTGTGCAGTCGTCCATGATGTAAACTGTAATAGATTATGGATTAAAAAAATACAATTTTCCAAGACAAATCAGTCCTTTCTCTCTGTAATATTTCAGGCTGAGAGAGCCTGAGACCTCTCAGAATAAAACAGGGTTATCCCGTGATGTACACAGGTACGCATCAGTGTTTGCTGCCCGGGAGGGTCACACTTGTCCTGCAAAAAGTACCGTAGTTCCCCTCATCTCCAGTTTGGCTTTCCAAAGTTTCAATCATCTACAATGAACTGTGATCCAAATTAAGTCAAAAATTTCAGAAATAAACAATTTGTAAGTTTTAACTCCTGCACCTATGAGTGGAGTGATAAAATCTCATGCTGTCCACTCCCTCATACCTGGCCGTAAACCACCCCTCTGCCCGGCACAGCCACACTGCGTACACCACCCACCCATGAGTCACTTAGCCACATGGCCAGAAGGTCAATGGTAACCTAAGGCTACGTCACAATGCCCGCATCCTCACCTCACCGCATCTCTTCACACGGGCACTGTTACCGTCTCAGTCCTATCTGCACTCTGCACTGGACTTGACTTGTGCCAGAGAAAACCCCAACAGTCTTACATTGGGGAGCATTCATACCACACTGTCAATGAATACAAGATAAGAATAAAAGGAAAATTAGCTGTTTGAAATTTGTTTCATCCTAAGAAGAAAGCTGAGTACAGTGCCATAAGGTATTTGAGAGAGTGATCACATTCACACAGCTTTTATTACAGCATTGTGTTATAAATGTTCTATTTTATTATTAGGTATTGTTGTTAATCTCTTACCGTGCCTAAGTTATCAATTAAACCTTATCATAGGTATGTACATATAGGAAAAAACAGTATATGTTTATATGGGGTTCAGTACTGTCTGGTTTCAGGCTTGCATTGGGGGTCCTGAAAACGTGTCTCCTGCAGTTAAGGGGATACTACTATAAAATTATTTATAAAATTCAAGTGAGAGTAATTCTTTACATGACTAATCATAAGCAAATTTGGGCAAAGACTCAACAGTACTTCTGAATTCAGATCTGATCCTTGCATTACTCTGTAGAATAGAGCTGAAAGCCCCAAAACTCTGATAAGTCACAAAACGGGTAAATATTTAAAACAGTCTGAATTGTTGAGGTTGAACCGAATCTCGCAATGTTTTCCATCTCGGCCTCACATACAAAAACGCGAGTTTCTGAGAAGCTGTAAGAAACGCGGACCATCATTAGGTCTTGAGTAATGAGCAGCAGAAGAAGGAAAAGAGAAGGCCAGGTGGATTCACTGCTGGCTGCGTCACATCCGTGTGCAGTGAACCAGGGTCGGTTAAGAGAAGGCACGCAGCCCGGAGAACTGTTTTACATGTTTGGCTCGGCCTTTGCTTTCTGTATATAAAGTCCCACTAGCGCCTCCGGGAGTGAACACTGCACATTTACTCTGTTGTTTATAACGGTCCGGACAGTAATGTTCGGCCTCGTCAGCTCACAGAATAAATCTCGGCGGCCTGCGGCTCAGGAGCGCAGGCCCGGGGAGTCTCTCCGGAGAGAGGCAGCCCTTATATAGGCTTCGAGGCTCTGCAGCGCCCGGAGCCTGGCCCTTTTATTTATTTTTTAATTTTTATTAATTTTTTATACACATCTCCCCATTGCTCCCCCTCCCTCCCAGGCATACCCCAACCCCCCAGTGTCTGTGTTCATTGGTTATGCTTATATGCATGCATACAAGTCCTTTGGTTGATCTCTTATCTCCCTCACCTAACTTTAATCTTCCTGCTGTAATTTCACAGTCTGTTTGATGCTTTACTGCCTCTGTATCTATCCTTTTGTTCATCAGTTTAAGAGCCTGGCCCTTTTAAAAGACGCGGCAGTCCTATCTGCACTCTGCACCGGACTTGACTTGTGCCAGAGAAAACCCCAACAGTCTTTTTTAAAAATAACTGGGGAGCATTCATACCAGATTGTCAATGAATACGAGATAACAATAAAAGGAAAATTAGCTGTTGGAAATTTGCTAAAATAACACAATACTGAAGCAGGCTTTCATGCAATCTAAATTCTCTACTCTCACATGGCCTACTCACCATGAGAAAAATCTGGCATCATGAAAAAATGTAATAATCAAAAATGTAATAATCAAAAGGTAATAATCAAATGGGTTCTATGGAGTCATTTTCTAAATTAAATTATCTATATTATGCTAGTATACAAGACTTTTACAG
Source organism: Lasiurus borealis (assembly GCA_004026805.1). Lineage (NCBI taxonomy): Eukaryota > Metazoa > Chordata > Mammalia > Chiroptera > Vespertilionidae > Lasiurus > Lasiurus borealis. The sequence continues at coordinate 50,935 of PVJN01001925.1, forward strand.
AGAGGAATGGAGAGGGATCGAGAGCTGGAAACATCAATGAAAGAGAAACATCGATCAGCTGCCTCCTGCACACCCCCCACTGGGGATGTGCCCGCAACGAAGGTTCATGCCCTTGACCGGAATTGAAGCAGGGACCCTGTAGTCCGCAGACCGATGCTCTATCCACTGAGCCAAACCGGTCAGGGCTAGTGTACAAGACTTTTAAAAGGCATAGTTTGAAATACTGTGGAGAAATTACCTTTATTAAATTTTACCCATTTGTCAATTGTAGCTTCAAAAACGCTAAAGGGTCCAAACATCACCTCCACCACTGGGGATCGAACCCACAACTTGGGCATGTACCATGATAGCAATCAAACAAGTGACCTCTTGCCCAGGAAGTGATCTGGATGTCTGCAACCCCCAAACCCCAACCATCTTCTTGCTTCTGCCTTTGTCCCCATGCAGAATAATCACTGTGATTCTCCCTCTTTTTTTTAAATGCACTTTTATTGATTTCAGAGAGGAAGAGAGAGAGAGAGATACACCAACGATGAGAGAGAATCACTGATCAGCTGCCTCCTGCACACCCCACACTCAGGATTGAGCCCATAATCCAGGCAAGTGCCTTGACTGGGAACCAAACTGTTACTTCCTGGTTCATAGGTCAATGCTCAACCACTGAGCCACACTGGCCAGGCTAGTGTGATTCTTTTTAAACTATAACTTGGATGACGATGTCCTTCTTCTAAAACCCAATGGCCCTGCTGCCCTCAGAAGAGTCTTCAAACTCTTTCCCGTAGCCTCCCAGGTGCTATTCGCTCTGACATCCTCTGCCCGACCTTTTCCCTCAGGCTTTCCTGAGAAGGAAAATGGCTCTTCATCTGGCCTGTGAATGTGGCGAGAATGCTGGGCTCATCTCTTTCCTTTACTTTTCTTTTTTTTTTTTTAATATATTTTATTCATTTTTTACAGAGGGGAAAGGAGAGGGATAGAGAGCTAGAAACATCCATGAGAGAGACACATCGATCAGCCACCTCCTGCATGCCCCCTACTGGAGAGGTACCTGCAACCAAGATACATGCCCTTGAGCAGAATCTGGGACCTTTCAATCCAAAAGCTGACGCTCTATCCACTGAGCCAAACCGGTTTCAGCCCATTTATTTTTTTTAAATATGTTTTTATCAATCAGCTGTCTCCTGTGTGCCCCCTATTGGGGACTGAACCCACAACCTGGGCATGTACCCTGATAGGAATCAAACCAGTGACCTCTCAGCCACGGGACAAACTCAATCAACTGAGCCACACGAGCCAGGGTTTCCCTGTTCTTTCTGGAGTGCCAGCTGCCCGTAGGGAGCGAGGCTCTGCTCCTCCATGCCCCGAGTCTTCCTAAGCGAGCCTGGCCAGGTTCAATGTTGGATGAGACCGGGGTGGGGGTGAGGGTGGGTCTGTCAAATTCCAGGAGTTAGTCAGTAGGCACATCTGGCTTCCATCTTGCTCTGCCATCTGTAACAAGGGGGGACTCTGGCCTTTGTCTGTCCTGCTTCAGTGTTTATTTCCTCATTAGGTTCCAGGTAGGGAAGAGGGATGCTAATTATTAGCACTGAAACAGACACCCTGTAGAACACACACACCTTACGTCAGCACAGAATCTAGAAACACTCACCTCTGGACGGTGTAGTTTTCTTCAGATGCTTTTCTATTTTGGGTGAACGTTTTTACACATAACTATGGATTACTTTTATAATCGGAAAAAAAGCCAAAATTAACTTTTTTTGGAGGCCATTAAGAGGGCAAAGCTTGGGATCTGGTGTTCAGAGGAAATTATGAGCTATGCTTTGGAGACATGTAGAATGAAATTAAAAACAGAGTTACAAAATGACTCTCTGTAATCATGACTGCACACAGTGCAGGTAGAAATGTCTGGCCTTTGAAAAATAGTTCATAATTACTTTCATTTTAATTTTTTGGCTAAATTCAAGTCACTGAATAGTGACAAAAATTACATCATTCTCTATTTAATCTACAGAGGCCCTCTGGTCTATTTACTCAACATAATGGAAATATAACATTATACTAATTGCTTACTTATAATGTTTATTCATTTGACTCCATAACAGAAGCTTTTATTCATATCTATATATATAAAAGCCTAATATGCAAAGTGTATCCTTGGGAGTCTGATTGGGAGACTGGGAGTTCGATCGCTCGCTATGATGTGCACTGACCATCAGGGGGCAGCACGGAATGAAGGAAGGCCCCGGCCGACAGCCAGCAACCAGGGAAGGGAGGCCCTGGCCAGTAATCGGCAGCCAGCTGCTGCTAGGGACCCTACCCATGCACGAATTTTGTGCACCGGGCCTCTAGTATTCATATATTTTAAATGAGAGGTTTTGGGTTCACGACTAATTTCCATTTTTTTCTCTCCTAAGTATCAACATATACCCATGGGTATACACATGTTTTCTATTCCTACCACATTTAGGGAAAATTCTTCTATTTTACTTACAAGTTAACATTTGTTAGCCCTGGCCAAGTAGCTCAGTTTAGATGTTTAGGGCATCATCCCGATATGCCACATTTTAGGTTCAATCCCTGGTTGGGGCACATTCAAGAATCAACCAATGAATGCATAAATAAGTGGAACAACAAGTTGATGTTTCTTTTTCTCTTTCTCTTCTCTTTCTCTTTCTCTTCTCTTCTTTCTCTCTCTCACTCTCCCTTTCTCCCTCCTTCCCTTCCCCCTTTCTCTAAAATCAATAAAAATTTTAAAAATAAGAAAATGTTTTAAGAGTACTTATAAAATTTTAAGTTTTAAGAACACTTATAAAAGCACAATGAGATAACCCTGACACCCTGACGGGATGACTATTATATAAAAGGTAAATAAGCCCTGGCGAGGATGTAAAGCAACATCTAGCGATCGGTCGGCATCCCACAAACACTGTAAAACACCTGGGAGCTAAGAAGAAAGAGGAAGAAGAAGGCCCAGAGTTGTAAGAACCTGTTTCCTGCAACAAGTCTTATTCTGGGTTCTGCCTAATATAAACCCCAAAACAACCTGACAGGGCGGGGGTCATGCCTCGTTTCATGAAGGAAGAAAACGCGGCCTGTAAGAGCTTAGGAAACTCGGAACTGATCGACAGGCAGTTCCATGTAATTGCATGTCTCAGTATCACCAACAAAATGTGCTACAGAACTATACAGTAGACTTTCAGCTATATTAATAAGCCTAATGAAAAGACAAAAATCTCTATTTGAATTTTAACACTGCAGTTGATATTTTTTATAGAGATACACCATTTTTTCCCCAACAGGATGATACTAGAATCATTTTCTAAATCACTTGCTTTTTAAAAATTGTTTTTTAAATGTCAATTTCACCCTAGTCAGGTGGTTCAGTTGGTTGGAGCACTACCCCATACACTAAAAGGTTGTGGGTTTGGTTCCCAGTCAGAGCAAAAAACTGGGTTGTGGGTTCAACCTTCGGTCATGGTGCATAAGGGAGGCAATTGGTTAATATTTCTCTCTCACCTCTTCCTCCCTCTTCCCCCTACCTCTCTCTCTCTCTCACACTCTCTCTAAAAATGAATGAACATATCCTCAGGTGAGGATTTTTTTAAGTCATATTTCCCCTATAATATGCTTCTCCCCCCCCCCCCCACTATGCAGTATTTCACTGCTTACACTTGAACAACGATTGGCTAAAGGCTGTGAATTATTAAGTGGTCAGACTTCGGAGAAAGAGGGAAAGACATATTTTTGACTTTTGACTCCTTCTCAGTGAGGTGGTAGGTGCTCAAAAATACCAGGTGAAATTTTCCTGACTTACACGGATAACTAGATATATCAATATATACAGTTACAGAGATATGGAGAAAAGTACCAGGTAATTCACAAGCATGTGGGGTAGAGATAGGATGCTGAGATTAGAAAGGAGAGGCGATTAATAATAAAATAACAGTAATTGATTTTTTTTGAAAAGTATACATTTCCCATGTATAAAATTATGATTCAATTCAAATAAAGATAATTAGAATTATACATATTTACTTACAAGGTTGTCCATGCTATATTCAATTCAATTAAGCACATTACAAATCCTCTATGTAAAAACCAAATAAAACCTCTTAATCCCTATTAATAAAGGACAAGGTACACAAGGCCATAAATGAAGCAAATGTGAACAGGAGTTAAAATGTCAATTCTGCCCCGGTTGGGTGGTTCAGTTGGTTACCTGAGGGTGAGTGGAGACACTTAAAGATTCAGGGCGCAGTGGGTGTAAGTTACTACTGGGGACTCCTTTCCTGCAATCCCTCTCCATCATGTTCTCTCTGACTGACCAGGGGTGACCTGCCCAGAAGATAATCTGATGTGATGCCCAGCTCTCGCCCCAGCTTCCCAGACCCACACTTACACGCAAACGTAAAAATATAAATAAAATATAACAAATGGGATGTGGTATAATAAGCTATACATCTATGTACCATTAAATTCTAACAGTATAGAAGCAAGGACTGTGATCAGCAGAATGGCTAGGAAAGATGGGAGTGGGGAGAATTAGCATTCAACAGCTTTATTTTCTGCAAAACTGGAAAAAAGGATACTCATTACTTAGAGATATGCAAGGTGAATCTTTAAAAAAGATATGCAACTTTATAAAAATATAAAGGTTCTAAGAGAAAGACACACACATGCATATATATGAACCACGTTAAACAGACACTGTTAAAGCTACCCAAGAAAACTTCATGGTTTAGAATATCTCTGTTTAAATAACAGCTCCCAGAGACAATGAAAGCCAGTTATTTAAAGATTTATTGCGTGGCTAACACTCAGTTTACAACTCAAAGGATTTTAAAAATCTCTGTGCTGTTATGAAGCTTTACGGGGTTTATAGTGAAGATGAAAACAGAAATAAAGAGATCTGACAAACAGAAGATGCCAAAGCTATTTCTGGCATTATAAACACGGATCCTTCTTTCACTACCACTACTTTCTACCTTATTCCTAGAAAACTAACTTTAACGCTTTGCCTGAAAGGACAACTACCTTCCTGGGACCCCTTTCAAAATGTAAATGTTTTATTTGAAAGACATTATTTATATAATTTTTTAAAAAGAACTAGAATGTAAATTCCATGAGGGCAGGAATTTCTTTTTTAATTTTTTAATTGATTGATTGGTTTTGAGAGAGAGAGAGAGAGAGAGAGAGAGAGAGAGAGAGAGAGAAACACATTGATTTGGACACTCTTTAACCAACTGAGCTACACAGCCAGGGCCAGGAATTTTGGCTAATCTGCAATATTCCTAGTGCCTAGAATAGTGCCTGTCATATAGTAGGTACTTAATAAAAATGTACTGAATTAATAAAATTAATAAGTAGACCAGAACCCATGGACACAGACAATAGGGTGGTAAAGGCCTGGGGCAGGGGGTGGGAGAGAGGCCTAGAAGTACTCAGTGGAGGATAAAGGGAAGTATATGTAATACTTTCAACAATAAAGTTTTTAAATATAAATATAAAATAAAATAATTACTGTTGAAAAGATAAAACCAAATTGTACTATAGTAACGTAGACTCATTCTACTTATCAAAAGTTCTTATTTTACCACATATACAACACGCCCCTTCTTTTAAGAATATTTTCATTGATCTCAAAGAAGAAGGGAGAGGGAGAGAGAGATAGAAACATCAATGAGAGAGAATCATTGATCAGCTGCTTCCTGCCCACCCCCTACTGGGGATGGAGCCCACAACCCAGGCCTGTGTCCCAACCAGGAATCAAACCTTGACCTCCTGGTTCATAGGTCGACTCTCAACCACTAAGCCACACCAGCCAGGCATACAAAGCCCTTTTTAAAGCATATTGGAAATTCACAAAATTAGTCGAAGTCTTTTATAGTCATTATTTCTATGATTATAGAATTCTATGATCCTTTCCAATTCAATTTTTATTTATTCTAATAATCTCAAGGAAAAATCTGAAACCTATTCAAATGGAATGTCATGGAATATAAAGACAAAATATTCTTTAAATTTTTACAGAAATAACTGCAAAGCAATGGTTGTATCTTCTTGGACATTTCACAATTTTCTTAAATCTTTTAAGAGTATTTTCTAGCTCTCTGCTTAGCCTTGCTTTATATTACCATCAAATCCTTCATTTTCAAAATCACATACATTGAAATGCTGTATAATAAACTGCACTGTGCTTCTTAATTTTTATACCAAAAGACCTAATTTGTATTAAAAACAAAATCTAAATGCATTAGAAAATACTAAGCTGTTATATTTGCTAAATTACTGTTTACTGCAAAAGTTCCAATGTTTTATCAACTAACATTGCAGTTTTAGTGAGGGCTAAACTCAGAAAATTGATCTTCATCACATTTTAACATTTGACTTATATAGTAGTATAAAGTGATTTTCTTCTAAGAAAAATGGACTTAAATGTCCTTGACTCACGGTCAGATTCCGGTCCCAGATCTGTATGCTTCCGTTCTGGCAGGCGGCCGCTATGAGGTTTCCATCTCTACTGTATGTGCACGTGGTGGGAATCACTTTTTTACCCTGCATCGTCCGTGGTTTGAACACGCTTTTTTGTTTCTTTGGGTTTTCCACTTCCCACGTCCTCACAGTCCTAAAAAGAATAAGGAGATTGTCATGTACCAAAAAGAAAGGAGTTCAAAACACAAAAGAGCCCATAAGGACTGCTTCAACTTTTAAGAATATAAATGTAATAAAAAAAATTTTAATATATTTTATTGTTTTTTTTACAGAGAGGAAGGGATAGGGACAGAGAGCCAGAAACATCAATGAGAGAGAGACATCGATCAGCTGCCTCCCGCAAGCCCCCCACTGGAGATGTGCCCAAAACCAAGGCACATGCCCCTGATCGGAATCGAACCCGGGACCCTTCAGTCCACAGACCGATGCTCTATCCACTGAGCCAAACCGGTGTCAGCTATAAGAAATATATTTAAATGAAATGTGCTCTGTGAAACATTCTCCAGTTACACTTGAGGTTACTCTCTGAAATAAGGTGAACCGTGTTGTTGTCAAATCAAACAGCAAATGGCAGGTTCTACTTCACATTATCAGATCCATCCTGACCCTCTAAGGCAGTGGCCTCCACCCAGCTCTGACTGCTACGCTCTGATCAGTAAAACTGCTGAACGTTCAGCGCGTATACACACACTCTGCTTCCTGAACTCCTTACATGTGTTAATGCACCATTTCATAAAGTACACCAGAAAGCACACTGAAAAAACGGTCATTAAAGAGAATGATGTCCTGCTCTAGGGCCCAGGCAAAGACCTCACGCCTCCTGGGGAGGAGCGAACCCAAAGCTGTCCCCTGAGTTTTCACTAAGCAACCAGCAACAGCAGTGTGGAGCTGGGGGGCGGGGGGGACAGAAGACAGCAGATTTTAAAAGGTAGTGTATCAAAATTCACGGTACTCAGTTACTACGGGACACAAAGAGAAACACAGCACTGACTGTACATATTAGAATAACATCCCTCAAATCAATGACCTAACATTCCACCTTAAGGAACTAAAAAATAGGGAGAGAAATTAAATCCAAAGCAAGCTGAAGGAAGGGTATAATAAAAATGAGAGTAGTACCAAGAATAAAATAGAGAACAGAAAAACAGTGGAGAAGCCAAAAACTGGCTCTCTGAGTTCAATAAAATTTAAAAATTGCTAGCAAAATAGATGAAAAAAAAAACACAACAACCCAGAGATGTAGACAATATCAAATATTGAATGAAAGAGAGGATATCATTATAAAGCTTAACAATATTAAAAGGATAAAGAATTTTATGAACCAATTTGCATACATACTCCCCACACTATTGTCCTTGTCCAAAGGTCATGCATACGTGTATGTAAGTTCTTTGACTAGTCTCTTCCTGTCCCCTCCCCACTTCCCACTGAGACTGTCTGTTCCATGCATACATGGCTCTCTAGACCTATTTTGCTCGTCCGTTTATTTTGTTCATTAGCTTCCACATATAAGTGAGATCACGTGATAGCTGTCTTTCTCCACAGGATTGCTTTGCTTATTAGCATAATAACCTCTGGTTCCATCCATGCTGATGCAAAGGGTAAGAGCTCCTTTTTTACAGCCAAATAATATTCCATTTTGTGCCGCTGTTTTTTCACTCACTCATCTTCTGATGGGCTCTTGGACTGTTGTATACGTGGTACAAAGTCGGTGTTCTTTTTTCTGTATATAAATATCCATTGTTTTGTAACACTTGTATCTGAACAGTCAAACCTTACCTTGCTGACCATACTCTGAATGGCCTACTTGTCTCCTATCTCGGGTCACTACATCTCCCGCCGTTAATATGCGCAAAACATCGAGAAATAAACGCGTGTGTCTTTTCTTTCTACAGCAGCTCTGCAAGCGGGAGATAAATTATGATGCTTTCTCCTTTTTTATAACTGAACGTCCCCCAAAGTCAGCTAATGCTTCAGAACCGGGCGAGGGAAGACCACACGCAAATGCCATTACCATTATCAGGCTTGTTAACGGTCCTCGTCTCTGCACGGGGAAATGCTGCCACAATGAGGAGTGATGGGGATTAAGTGAGATTAGGGACGCAAACGCGTCCAGGACAGCACTTGGAACACAATAGGCTCTCAATAAATACCAGCTCCTTCCTCTCTTCCTCTCGGCCCATAAATAAGATATTCAAGCTAATAAACCCAGCACTAAGCATGTTCCCATTCATTTCAAAGTTGTACAGTAACAGGTTGAGCTAGTTATCAAAACAACAGACAAAAAGAAAGCAGCTAATGTGGCATATAAATGTATGAAATATAAATGTAGGCAGAATCTGACGGTGACTAACTACGCTGTGTTTTATGGCTCTGATTCTCGGAGTCTCTGTCTTCAAAAAATGAATGCTCAAGTACAAGGCCAGTAGTTATCTGTCAAAACATTTTAGGCTAAAGAACACGTATTTTGAAGCCTGAAGGGAGATCTGGTCTTGTAAAATGAAAACTGTTTTATAAAAAAGGTGGGAAAACAGAAGAAGTCTCTGCCTGGGCCTTTCTGGGGACACAATAAGAACACCCCGAAGACAAGAAGAAGGCACAGGTGGGTCGTGACACTGCCCCCAGCACAAATGCTTTCTATCTCAAAATTCTGAATTCTTTCCAAACACGAGTTCTAAACTTTCTGGCATCCGACGCACAAATGCAGCACAGCCTTTGGCAGAAGCCAAGGGAAGCATTAATTTTGCCTGGAAATCGCTTAAGAGATCTCGGTTTAACTTTTCCTCGAAAGACTGCACAAGCAGCGTGAGCGGTGGGACCGTCTGAAACAAATCCAACCAGAACGACCTTCTTTTCAAAAATGCCCCAAGACTAAGGTGCTACGGTCCCACAGAAATGGGGGAAATGTTTTAGCTTCTATATAAACCCCCAATAATCTTTATAAGCATACATAATTCTCATGCACCCACAGAGTGATTGCGAATAAGAATGCATGTGCACTTAAGAGAAACAGATTTGGTACTAAGGCTATAAATGTACAATTACTAAATAAGGCCTTCTGAAATCTAGCCTCAGAGTAGGGGATGAATGCTACAATAAATACTACTTGTTCTCTTACATTTATGGCTAACTGATTTTCAACAAAGATAGCAAAACGATTCAATGGAAAAGTGTGTGTGTGTGTGTGTGTGTGTGTGTGTGTGTTTCAGAAAACATGGCCGAGACAACTAGATATTCATAGGCAAAAAAAGGTGAATGTGGCCTTTACTTCACATCATAGAAATATTACCTTAAAATGGATCACAGACATAGATGTAAAACTCTTAAAATATGGCCTCGGATTAGGAAATGATTTCTTAGAGGCAGCATCAAAAGCACAAATGATTATATATATATATTTTGGATATTGTCAAAATTAAAAACTTATCTGCTTCAAAAGATACTGCCATTTGACCAAAATATATCCCAAGAAAACAAACACCAATCAGAAAGGATATATGCACCCCTATGTTCACAGCAGCACAATTCGCCACAGCTAAAATTTGGGAACAGCCTAAATGCCCATCAGCAGATGAGTGGATTAGAAAAGTGTGGTACATCTACACTGCTATAAAAAAAGAAGGAATTCTTACCATTGGCAACAGCATGGATGGTACTGGAGAGCATTATGCTAAGTGAAATAAGCCAGTCAGTGAAAGAAAAATACCACATGATCTCACTCATTTATGGATAATAAAGAACATTATAAACTGATGAACAAAAATAGATCCAGAGGCAGAGAAGCATGGAACAGACTATCAAACGACAATGGAAGGCTGGGGAGGACTGGGGGGAGGAGTTAAGAGATCAACCTAAGGACTTGTTTGCATGCCTATAAGCATAACCAATGGGCGCAAGACATGGGGAGGAGGGTGAAGGCATGTGCCAGGGGGAAGGTCAATTGGGGGAAAAAAAGGAAACATATGCACTACTATTTGTAATACTTTAAATAATTTTAAAAATAAATTATAAAAGATACAATGAAGGACGTTTAAAGACAAAACATATACTTGGAGGAAATATGTATAGATCATATAATGATAGTGGGACGGTATCTAAAATATTTAAGGAACTTTCATCTATAATAATAAAAGTATAACATGCTAATTAGACCAAACAACCTTCCGGATGACCTTCCAGACAACCGTGCTATGATACACACTGGCACCAGCCAGCCTAGGCGGGTGCAATGCAATTGGTTGGGGGCCCAGCCATCACCCCATGATCGCAGTGGGTGGGCAGGGCCTCCCTCTGCAAGGGAAGCTGGGGTCCCGGGTGCCAGAGGGTAGCCAGTGCCAGCAGCCGGGGGAAGGCAGCCTATTCTTGCATGAATTTCGTGCATCGGGCCTCTAATAATTTAATAAACAGCTAAGTGATGCAATCTTTCAAATGGGCAAAAGATTTCAATACAAGCTTCACTAAAGAATATATATAAATGCCCATGAAAAGATACTTGACATTATCTATTATTAAGAAAATAAAAGCAAATCAAAATTACAATGAAATACCACTTTATACCCACGGGATAGCTATAATAAAAAGGCAGGGTTAAGTGTTGGTGAGGAAGAGACTGGAACCTTCAGACTTTACTGGGAGGAATGTAAATGGTGCAAGCGCTTTAGAAAACAGTTGGGCGGTTTTGAAATGCAGATTCACTAAGCCATTCCACTCCTAGGTGTCCGGCAAGAGAACTGAAACATTCACGACTTTAACGTAAAGTGCAGAGATGCACTGCACATAACAGCCCCAATGTCTGTTAAGGGATGGATGGACAAACAAAACACCAAGCTGCCATAGAATGGAAAACTGGCAATAAGAAAGTGATACACGTGACCGAGGCTGCCGTGACAAATAACTGCGAACTGGTGGCCTCAGACAACAGAAATTCACTCTTTCCCACTTCCAGGCTCTAGGAGACGCCATCCTGTCTCTTCCGGCTTCCGGTGCCGGTCAGCAGGGTGTGGCTTTCCTCTCACCACCTCACTGCAAGCTCTGCCTCATCCTTACGTGGCCTTTCTCTGCGTGTCTTCTCCTCGCTCTCTCATATCAGAATACCTGCATGGGCATAGGGCCCACCTGGGTGAGATCTCTCTGCAAAGACCCCCTTCCCAAGCAGGGAACATTCACAGGGTCCAGGAATGAGATACGGAAACATCTTTTGGGGCGCTGCCATTCAACCCACAACCCACTGTCACCTGGATGAACCTCAAACCACATTCTAAGTCAGTGGTTCTCAACCTTCCTAAGGCCACAACCTTTGCATACAGTTCCTCATGTGGTGGTGACCCCCATACCATGAAATGTTGCTACTGTTATGCACCGTGATGTAAATATCTGCATTTTCCGATGGTCTTAGGCGACCCCTGTGAAAGGGTCGTTCGGCCCCCAAAGGGGTCGCGACCCACAGGTTGAGAACCGCTGTGCTAAGTTAAAGAAGCCAGACACAAAAGGCCACATAGTGTACGGTCCATTTACCTGAAATGTCCATATGGGGCACATATAGAGACAGAAAGCAGATTAGTGGTTGCCTAGAGTGGGGTTAAGTCAGAAACATCGGGTTAAGTGTGGGGAACTACTCAAGATGGCTTCCTTTTGGGGTGATGGAAATGTTGTCAATTAGCGGGGTGCACAACTCTGTAAATATACTGAAAATCCTTTCATATCTCCGGTCTCTTCTGGTTTCAGTTGGAATCTGTAGAGCCAAAAGTCTCATTAAATTCCTAGAATGGCATCAGTAATTCAACATTTCTGAGGACCATTTAGGAAACTGCGGATGAACAAGTCCATCAAATGGAATTGGGAAAGAGTCCCAATTTAAAATATTTACCAACAAACTAATTAGCCAAAAATTACTCCATGCTCCTCTAAGCCAAATAACATTAAGCTCTTTACAAAACACTTTTTAAATCTTGTATTTCATTAAGTCACACAAGACACGAGATCAGGGTCTGGTGCGTAGATTAAGAAGTGAAGAGTCCTGCCGAAACCGGTTTGGCTCAGTGGATAGAGCGTTGGCTTGCGGACTGAAAGGTCCCAGGTTCGATTCTGGTCAAGGGCATGTACCTTGGTTGCGGGCACAACTCCAATAGGGGGTGTGCAAGAGGCGGCTGATCGATGTCTCTCTCTCATCGATGTTTTTGACTTTCTATCTCTCTCCCTTCCTCTCTGTAGAAAATCAATAAAATATATATATATACTTTTTAAAATCATTTGCTCTAGCCCTGAATGGTGTGGCTCAGTTGGTTGGAGCATTGTCCCATACAGTAAAAGGTGGCAGGTACGATTCCAAGTCAGAGCACATTACAAGGTAGCAGGTCCAATCCCTGGTTAGGGCATCTGTGGGAAGCAACCAATCAATGTTTCTCTCTCACCTTTATCTATTTCTCTCTATATGTATTTCTCTATTTCTCTCTCTCTCTTCTCTCTCTCTCTTTCTCTATTTCTCTCTCTCTCTCTCTCTCTCTCTCTCTCCTTCCTCTTCCTCTCTCTAAAAAATATCAATTTAAAAAAAAGCATTTGCTCCAAAACACTGTTCCTGGCCCCGAGGAAACAAAGATTGAGTAGACAGAGTCTCTGCCTTCAGAAATCACAGCTTGGCTGGTGGGAATAACATACAAGCAATAAGCCACAGGCCCCCAATTCAATACATATATGTTAAAGGCTTTTTATAGACGAGCTATCTTTATTTTTTTTTAATATATTTTATTGATTTTTTACAGAGAGGAAGGAAGAGAGATAGAAAGTCAGAAACATCGATGAGAGAGACATGGATCAGCTGCCTCCTGCACGCCCCACAGTGGAGATGTGCCCGCAAGCAAGGTACATGCCCCCAACCGAATCGAACCTGGGACCTCTCAGTCCGCAAGCCGACACTCTATCCACTGGGCCACACCGGTCTCGGCTAGACGAGCTATCTTGGTAGATACTTGGGGATACAACGTTGTCTGTTCTCCAACACATCACTAATGAGGAGAGAAACTGGGGGGAATGTCATCAGGCCGTGAGGCAGCACCCAGAGCAAAGAAAGAGGCGGCTCATCTGGAAAGGGTTCCAGAGATGTGTTTATTCGGGGAGAGCTGAGACTCTGCAGATGAATCCCAGAAATTGCATGGAAGATGCAGCGTGCCCCAAAGCCAGCCTGGACCGGTGCTCCAGTGACAGGGCTTGCCCCGTGGCTACATGCATGGAACCAAGAAGAAACCGGTTTGGCTCAGTGGAGAGAGCGTCAGCCTGGGGACTGAAAGGTCCCAGGTTCGATTCCGGCCAAGGGCATATATCCTGGTTGTGGGCACATCCCCTGTAGGGGTGTGCAGGAGGCGGCTGATCGATGTCTCTCTCTCATCGATGTTTCTAATTCTCTATCCCTCTCCCTTCCTCTCTGTAAGAAATCAATAAAATATATTTTTAAAAAGAAGAAGAAGAAGAAGAAGAAATAAAGACAGTGTCGCTGACACAGGTCCTGGACAAAGGAGAATGATGCTGTTATTGACATAAATGGAGGATCTGAGAACATAGAAATGAAACTGAAATCAAAAAGATAAAGTGCTTCTAACAGCATCTATTCCTGACCAACTGGAAGTGAACAGAAGAGGTCAGTGATGGAAATCAGCTCTAGTGGAGAAGGCACCGAGAACAGGCCAGAGGATTCTAGAATTCTCCAGCTCCTTTCGATGTGTCCTTGATGGGGAGCAGGAAATTCACAACGAATCCACCTGGGGCATAAAGCCAGTAACTCACGGCATCGCTCTTACCACACGTATCGAGATAAGAAATCAGATGTGAACTTGGCCTTAAAACGTGGAGAAAGGGGAAATGTGTCTACAATTACAGATGACTGTGTTCATTTACATGAAGAAGTCATTACGACCTCCTGACAAGAGCAAGGCAGAGAGCGGGGGGTGGGGGCGGGAAAGGAGGAGATGCAGGGGAAGGGGAGGGATGCGGGAAGCCAGCACAGGAAGAGGCAGGTGTGACGCATCTTACAGAAACCTGCCCCCGCCCGCCCTTCGCCCGCGTGCAGCCAGGCCTCGGTAGTATTTCTGGACCAGCTCCTCCAGGGACATTAGCAGGTGCAGGCGGGCTTTCCAACGAGCCGCTGAAGGATGGGCCATTATTCTTCGGGATTACAGCTTTATTCTCTCTTTTTCATGCCTCCGAAACGCAATACATATCTGCAACTTTCACTCAGCCCCGCGAGCTTTACAGCAGCCGGCCCCACATCTGCAAGGCAGATTCTAAAAGATAAACGGATGTGCCAAGAGTGATTCAGTGCAAATTTGAAAACGAGATAAATATTCTTCTTTTGAAAGAGAACGGTTTTTCCTGACCTCAAAGTTAAACAATGTTAATCAAGTCACAGAGCTGAGCAGTGAAGTCAACCTTGCTCGAGAAGTTTATACTAAAAATAGGGAACCTTTTCCATATCGCCAGCAAACGCATCCACAACTGAGCCCTTGTGCTCGCAGGATTCTTGCCAGAAACCACGAATGCCAAGCTGTCTTTGCCAATGAATTGTGAATACTGAACTAATAATCTGAATCAAAGCTAAGATTTGAACTACTAATGGTGATGCTGACATGGATGCGCTCCTAATGAAACCAGCACTATTCTAAGCACTCTATCACTGAATCCTCACAACTCTGTGAAGAAAATACTATTATTATCTCTACTTTACAGAAGAAAACTCCAGCGCAAAAGGGTGAACAAATATCAATATTCCCATAAGTGGAATAATCAATAGCCGTGTCTACTGCCTACTTGAGATTCAGTCACTATGTGGACCCATGATCACAGGTAAGGTCACTACAATTTCGGATGCCATACATATTGATGGTTTGAGTAATACTTTTACCTGAGAAAGAATACTGCAAGTTTCCATATTCATGAGATTAATGCAAAATAAAGCCGAACAGTATTTGTATTTAGCATCTTTTAGAGATAAGCAGTGACTTTGGAAATCTCGCTGTTATAAAATATATTTTGTTAGATATGAAGTTCTCACTATTCAATAAAGTAAATAACAATTTTTCTCTTCCAATGAAGATATCAATAAGAAGACACTTTGAAAAGACACAAGGATGAGGAATCCCGTTTATTATAACCACCTGTCTTCTGTTCCCATCCCTCACTTCCCTGTGATTCCAGACCGATCACATGTGTTCAAAGCAGGCAGTTCCCCTGGATAAATCCTGCCAGACACTCTTTAAAAATACACTGAGGATTACATAGATTTTCTGTGTGGAGGGGAGGAGGAAGAAGATGTAGACAGATCAGCAGCAGCTGATGCACCAAGTTCAAACGGGGAAATAAATAAGGTGAATCCAGGAAAAGTCCTAAAATGCCCCACACACAGTTGAAAACACGGCACAGGTGCTATGAACCACGAGGACCAGCGGGGCAGGGGAACCAAGTAGCACTGTGCCCCCGGGAAGAGGGTGGCTGAGAAAAGGCACCGGTGGGGACCGCAGCGGAGAAGTGTCCCACCCCGGGGCGGCCCGTGCCGGACACAGAGGCTGGAACTCGGCACCTCTCCACTGCTCTCCGGCCCCGCAGCCTTTACGTGCGATCTGGAATTTAGAATCTAGTGAAATCGGAGACGCTGGAACCGGCTTGTGACCGGCCTCTGACTTCAGAGGGGATAAGCCATCTCATATTGAGCACCCAGTTAGGGCAGAAGAATGCCTTCCCGTTAAGCACACCTGACACTTAGCACAGCTCGTGGCCTGGGCCTCTGCCACCCGCCTCTAGATCCACGGATTGTGGTGTGTTTTTTTTTTAATATATTTTATTGATTTTTTACAGAGGAAGGGAGAGAGATAGAAAGTCAGAAACATCGATGAAAGAGAAACATCGATCAGCCGCCTCCTGCACGCCCCACAGTGGAGATGTCCCCGCAAGCAAGATACATGCCCCAGACTGGAATCGAACCTGGGATCTTTCGGTCCGCAAGCCGACGCTCTATCCACTGAGCCAAACCGTCTCGGCTCCGCGGATTGTTTTTGTGGGGAGGTCTGTGCGTTGCCTGTGAGAGCTCATCTGAGAAAAGGTCTGTAAGTTCCCCTACATCCTCAAAGAGATCCAAGGATGCTGAAAACACGGCTTAGGTCATGCAAATCTTTCCCCGGACCAAGCAGGATCTCCGGAGAGCTGGCTGTAGATTCGGACTGCATTGCACGGTCCCCTCTGAGAACAATTTTTCTAAAATGACACGTGCTGGTTCTGCCCTTGACTTAGACGGAAGGGTGCAACAAAAAGATAGGAACAGCAGAGTCTAGAAAAACAAAGAAGTTCCATGAAGTCAGCTTTGCCTGTTTAGACACCCTCTCCCTCTTTCCATGACTGTGGACAAGGCAGCCTCTCACAGCCTGTTTCCTCCTCCAAAATAATGTCTTCACAGAGTTGTTTTAAGGACCTGATTACGAAAATATACATGAGGCACTTAGCACAGTGCCTTGTGTACAGTAAATACCCGATTACTGTAAATTCACTGCTGTGTTTATGTCAGGATGCTGTCTACGTCAGCCAGAGCGATCCATATGAGGGCCCTGGGAAACTTGGATCTGTCACGCTCTTTTGACAGGGAAGCCACTATGTTCTCATCTTGAGGACGCGGGGACTCTCAGCTGAGCATGTCTCCATCTTTGCTCTGGTTACCTGCAAGTTTCTAACTGAATCTCTGACCTACCTTTACCCACTGTTTGGCAAAACCAGCGCCTAATAATTTTTTGTGAACTGACCTTTATCCCTTCACCTTTACCTTCTCATGGTCTTGGATGCTTTTTTTTCTTTTTTATAATATATGTTCTTATTATTATTTTGAGCTTCTCTGAATTATTTTTTTGAATATATAAGATGCATAAAACTAAATAGGCGAACTAACCAACCAACAAAAAAATAAAGCGCTATTTTTGAATTATTGGTCATTGGAGTGTGGTGTTTTTTTTTAAAACAAGTTATTTTCCTAAACCCTGGGTCTATTAGCTACAGAGCCAGCAGAAAATTTAATTCTTTTTACTTCCTGCCCTAGACCTGCCCCAGACCAATGTAGACCCTCCAAGAAAAACTGAGTCAAGAGTCGTCAGCCAAAGAGCAAAACAACTCCCCAGTGCGATGATGAGAATTTAATGTGAAGAATGATGAAGTCATGGGGAGTGTGGCAACAGGCTGGTCCTCGGAGGTGAGCGCTTCTACATTCTGAAAGTCAGAAACTTCCAGAATTCAGTGAGGGGCATTTCAGAAAGAAAACAGAAAACCACAGTCACGAGCTTAACTGTATCAATTCCCAGGAAAAACAAAGCAGAGGTGTCCCGTCCGGGTCTGTGCTGGGCCCACAGCTCAGGCCGGTGATACCCAGGCTGACTTGAAGGTCTCCTTCCTTCCGAACCCGGATGAATGGAAATGAGCCACAGCCCCAGAGCGGGGTGTGCTAAGCAGATGGGACACCACAGGGCTGAGCTGTTGGCCAAAGACTAAGGGGGGATCGGGGGAGGGGGGGGACCCAGAATGTAAGCAAAGAAGCTTTCCCTGGCTGCTTGGCAATGAGGCCTCTAAATAAACTACATGCATGTGACTCACATGTGGTGAGTGGGAAATTAAAAACAGGGCAGCGAGAAAATTAAACGAATTCATTAAAGAGGTAATAAACGTACCAAGTCGTTTCGCTAGGACATATGTTGCCATGGGGATTATTTGAGTTTCTGGAGATACCGTCAGATCCATACCTTTACAAAGTTATACACTATCTTGGGCATACAACGGAGAAGATAAGCATTCTTGAGGAGCAAATATTTTGCCAAGAAAGAAAAGCACGGCCTCGAAAGAATCGGTGAGATAAAATACAATCCCATAATTTTAAGTATATTATCTGAAAAATCCCAGGACAACAAAATCACAACGGATTGTTACGGAAATACAAAAGAGAAGGAACTGTGAAGACAAAGCCGAGCTGATCTACAGAAGAAAGAACTGTGAGACGCTGAGGGACTTGTTTGTGAGGCTGCTTGTCTACTGCAACAGTTCCAGGCCCTTCAACGCTCCATGTCCACAGCCATGAAACATAAACACCAACACAATGAGATTCAAATACAGTGGTACCTCGAGATACGAGTTTAATTCGTTCTGTAACCTTGAGGCGTGGGAAACTATGAGATGCTCAGGTCGAGGTAAACTGGTGGGTCGTGTGCAGCCGGCCGATCTGCGCGATTACTTGTATCTCAACTGTTGCTCGTATTTCAAAGCAAAAATCACTCGCTCGACGGCTCGTATCTCAAAAAACTCGTATGTTAGGGCACTCGTATCTCAAGGTACCACTGTATTCCTTTCAGACCACAATCAAACCTCCGGGTGTTCCTTTTCTTTGCTCCTTCAGGCATGAATATATGTTAAAATTTCCTTCCTTCCTCCTCTCTTCTCCTCCCTCCTCCTTCCATTCCATCAAGACGGATTTGCGGCTCTAGTGACAGCGGAGCCCTGCTCTGGGTGCTAGGAACGCAGCAGTGAACACATCGGACAAGCACCCGTGCCCTGGGACTCATTCGTGGGTTCTTTCAGGAAATGAACCCGCAGGTAAATGAACCCCCACAAAAAGTGACTCTGTGGGTAACAGGGAACTACTGTAATTTAATTTGCTGTTTACTGGTCAGTTTTCCTAGACTGTTCGCTCACAAAAGCCCGTGCGTGGCACCGGGCTTTTCTGTAATATAAATGCTCAAAACCATGTGTGTTATCACTGAACAAATGAAGGGGAAATCCTTAACATTCTTTGTCAAAACACAGCACACAGCTGAAACTGGTGTGGCTCAGTGGATAGAGAGACGGCCTGCGGACTGAAAGGTCCTGGGTTCGGTTCCGGTCGAGGGCATGTACCTTGGTTGCAGGCACATCCCCAGTAGGAGATGTGCAGGAGGCAGCTGATTGATGTCTCTCTCTCTCATCGATGTTTCTAACTCTCAATCCCTCTCCCTTCCTCTCTGTAAAGAATCAATAAAATATATTTTAAGAAAAACAAACAAACACACTGAGCACACAGATTGAAAAACAGATGCAGGATGACAGGGGACTTCTCTGAGTCGCCCTTCTAATAAGGTCAACAGAACGGATAATGTATGAAATGCTACAGTAAAAGGACAACAGAAACAATGAAAAAATTATCTGAAAGAAGGTAATTCCACAGACACTTGGGAGTAGCCAACCACAATGGAAATCAGCTGCCTTGTCCCTGATTCACAAATTCTGCAGAAATTTCGTTCAGGATAATTTGCTGAGACAGCAACAACTGACCAGAAAGTAAACTGATGTTTGAAGCTTTTCCCCCTAAAGAAACATGTTCTGAGACCAACATACACATCATTAGACCAGCAGTTCTCAACCTGTGGGTCGAGATGAGCCTAAGACCATTGGAAAACACAGATATTTACATTACAGTTCATAACAGTAGCAAAATTAGAGTGATGAAGTAGCAATAAAAATAACTTTATGGTTGGGGGTCACCACAACATGAGGAGCTGTCTTAAAGGGTTGCGGCATGAGGAAGGTTGAGAACCACTGCATTAGACACTGTTGCTTAACAAACTAGCCCAAACCCAGGGCTTAAAACGTGAGCATTTCCTCGCTCTGAACGCTACAAGTCCACGGTCAATCCCATCCTGTTGCACTGTGTGCTTTCTCCCGATTCTGTGGGAGCCTGACAGGGCAGCCAAGACCGGTGGCTTATGGGGCATGGCCTCCCTCGTATACACTGTGGCTGGCTGGCTCCCGGACGCAGTGACAGGTGTGATGGGGACGCAGCCAGCAGGTCAGCCCGGGCTAATTCTCATGGCGGCGAGACGGGATTCCAAGCACAGAAACGCATAAGATCTCTTGAGACTTAGCCTCATGTTTGATCCACCATCACCTCTGCCGTATCTATCAGCCAAAGCCAGTTACAAGGTCAACCCAGATCCGAGAAGTAGGTACATAAACTCTACCTCTGCAGAGTCACATGGCAAGAAGCACAGAAACAGAGCGAAAAATCAAGGTCCTTTTTCCCGTCAGTCGCCCACACACTATTTGGCCCTACACATGCACCTACTGTGAGTACCGTTCAGGATATGGTATTCATAATGACGATTCTGATTCAGCACGGAGTTAAATAACACTTAGTATCTGACAGGCAGAGATGCGTGTTGTAAAAAGCTTCCCTAATGGGAATGCAGGTTAAAAGATTTCCACTAGCCAAAACCAGTTTGGCTCAGTGGATAGAGCGTCAGCCTGCGGATTGAAGGGTCCCCGGTTCAATTCCGGTCAAGGGTATGTACCTTCGGTTGCGGACACATCCCCAGTAGGGGTCGTGCAGGAGGCGGCTGATCGATGTTTCTCTCTCATCGATGTTTCTAACTCTCTATCCTTCTCCCTTCCTCTCTGTAAAAAGTCAATAAAATATATTTTTTTAAAATCAATAATATATATATATATATATATATATATATATATATATATATATATATATATTTCTATAAAGAAAGATTTCCACTACCCAGCTCCATTTATGATGGTGCCGTTCCCACTGGTTTCAGAGATCAGTGTCTCACCCCAGAGCATTCTGTTTATTCACTGTGAGTGCTGTCAACAGGCTTGAAAGTAATAGCACAGTCCGTTATATCACTGGTGAAGGATTTCAGTTAAAATAAACCAGGACTAAGCCCAAGGCACATCTTTTTAATACACAAAAAACCCTGTATTTATAGAATTCAGGAAAAGGACCGGGCCATGGACTCACTTCCTAAACACCTGCCGCAAACAGATCAAATTCTCAAAAAACACCGGTGGAATCCCTCACTGTACCACAGGAGCCAGGTGAGTGGGTGCGTAGGGCTAACGGAGACGTTCTTATGGCCAAAACACACAAGCCTGGCACCCCTAGAAAAAAAAATTAGATTAAAATAGAAAAATACTTTCATCCCTGCAAACTGATAGTGGTATTTTTTTCAGCCGCCGCAGAAACTCTGCTGGGCTTGAATAGGTAAACAGAAACCAGACCGAATTACAGATAAGCTTAAAAGCATGCAGGTCTTCAAATCCAAGCGATATTACGGGTGCACTTGATCCTGAGACTATGTGGCCTAGTTTCTCTGCATGACCCTCTAATTTCTGAAAAGTGCCACAGGATCCTCCTCCCAACGACCTCTCCTAACTCCAGGACGGGAACTCAGGGCATTTCCGATGCGGATTTGAGAGACAAAGATAGAACGCTGGGACCTGCCAAGGCCGAAAAGGATATCACTTTCAAAGGTTAAAAAAAAATCCCCCCTCTTTTTTCTGATGACTACCCAATTCTACCAGCCAGACGCGAGAACTGGGAGCCACGAAAAGTCTTCCGTGGGCATGGACAGAACCGCCTGTTCCAACTCCGTGAAGGAAAAAAACATGAAACGCGCTGCCATATATGCATCGTGGGGGAACCAACATGGAAGCTAACCTTGCATGAAAAAACCTCATAATCTAACTATGTCATTAGAGCTTCTTCTCAAGGCCGAGTCTGTGATCGCTAAACAGGGTAGCTTTCCTTTCTTTATTTCCCATCAGAGCATCAAGTTATTCTTACAGTTCTGTAGGCAGAACACAGCTCTGTAAAGTGAAACCCGTTTTTCCTCTGAGTGCTATGATAAAATCTAACGTGTGTATCTATGGATAAGCATGTTCCTGAGACCAGCGGTCCAGGTTGTATTGCTGTGTACCATCATAAAAGTTGTAGTGTGGTGTCCACGTGTATGATGATGATACTCCTCTTCCACCTGCCCAGTTGATGTAGACACCGAGCATCTCTTGTCAATATCCAGCAATGGCCATGTTTGAATCCTCTGTTTACTTACGACTCAAAAATAATGGTTTGACTTTTTATCCAGAGGAGAAACCTAAGGCATGGCTTCAAGAATTGAGCACTCATTTGGCCTGGGGGTTTTGTTTTTTGTATTCGGGTGTGTGTGTGTGTGTGTGTGTGTGTGTGTGT
Organism: Lasiurus borealis; assembly: GCA_004026805.1. Taxonomy (NCBI): domain Eukaryota; kingdom Metazoa; phylum Chordata; class Mammalia; order Chiroptera; family Vespertilionidae; genus Lasiurus; species Lasiurus borealis. The sequence continues at coordinate 73,448 of PVJN01001925.1, forward strand.
GTGTGTGTTTAAATATTTTTTTATTGATTTCAGAGAGGAAGAGAGAAGGGAGAGAGAGAGATACTGGGGATTGAGCCTGCAACCTGGGCATGTGCCCTTGAATGGAATCAAACCCAGGACCCTTCAGTCTGCAGGCCAACGCTCTACCCACTGAACCTAGCAGTAGGACGGCCTGCGGGTTTTTGTAGCATCTTAGCTGTTGAAGGGGTCTGCCACTGCTTATTACTACAGAGGCAGGGAAATGCAGCTATTCCAGGAACAATCACTGTGAACTGCTATTACAGTGGTACCTCCAGATAAGAGTTTAATTCGTTCTGTAACCTTGAGGCGTGGGAAACTATGAGACGCTCGAGTCGCGGTAAACTGGTGGGTCATGTGCAGACGGCCGATCTGCGAGATGACTCCTATCTCAACTGTTGCTCGTATTTCAAAGCAAAAATCGCTCGCTCGATGGCTCGTATCTCAAAAATCTCATATGTTAGGGCCCTCGTGTCTCGAGGTACCACTGTATTTGCTTTTGGAGACCCCAGGTTCTGTCTTCACTTCCAACAAGAGTCAGAGGAGCCTTAGAATGATGTTCCTACGCAGGTCTTCTTCCCAGAATTCTCATAAACTCAGTTTCACAACCTCTCTCACTCCTTACACATGCTGGAGTTTTATACGATAACAGTTTGAGGGTGATTCTGGCAGTTCTCACACCAGGTGAACTACAAAGCGGATCTCCATATTAACAGAATCATCAGTACGTCTGCCAACTTCAGAAAACATTCCCTTCGTCTCTCACTCGCAACCCAATGTAAACCAGGCAAAACTGGACTAACCCTGTGTAATAAGCAAATACTTGTGATTATTAATCCACCGGTCATTCAAACAGTCAGGCGCCCGAAGCCACACAGCTCACAAGGTCCTTAAGAGTTTCCATGAGTGAACAAATCAGCATGATAAAAGAGTATCAACTGTTTGTGTGCAGAAATGACATGTTTCTAAGACTGAGAAAAAGTGCAAAGTTTACTTTAAGTTACTTTAAACATTACTTCCATTATAACTGCTATCTAAATACGTACTTGTCCTGTGAAGAAACAATATTCTGAGCAAAGATAAAGACAATCAAGTCCATTGTGTTTATCGCAAGTTGGGGGTTAAAGGAAAGAAACATTTATCTCCAATTTTCAAAAACAAAAAAAAGAGATAGGCTCAGATTTACTACTACCATGCCTAATGAAAGCATGAAGTGATGAGAAGCTATTGTTTACAACTTGAGGAAAATAAAACCTTAATAACACACTGCCATAAATATTTAATGATATAGAACTTAATTACATAATCTCATTCATAGAAAGGATCAGTGGCATTAAACTATTATTTATGTTTCAAAGCATCATTTTAAAATTCAGAGAGTACAGGGGGGCAGGTGCAGGGTGGAGAGGAGTGGGGAGGGAAAGGACATCTGTAACACTTTCAACAATGAAGATAAATTTGAAATCATAATAATAAATAAAGGACAATTCAAAAACTAAGAAAAAGTAGGTTGGCGGTTGCCATGGCTATGGGAAGGGGAAACTGGGGAGTGACTGCTGATCGGTACAGGGTTTCATTTGGAGGCAATGAAAGTGTTCTAAAAACTAGCTATGCGCACAATTCTGTGGATATACGAAAAGCCAACGGATTACACATACATTAAAAGGGTACATTTTTCTTTTTTCTTGGGGCCACCCAAAGCAGAAAGATGGTGGCCGCAGGAAAGATGACCAAGTCCCTGGAGCCGACCAAGTCTAGACTCCAGCTTGGAATGACAGGTGGACAGACAGTACAGGCCGGGGTGCGAGCTGACTGTGACAATGATCAGATGAGGCCAACCCAAACCGCTCTCCTCGCCAGCAGCCGGCCGCCGCGGGGAGGCCTGAGAGAGACTGGCCATGTCGGCCAAGACTGGCGCCTACCAGTACAGTGGCAGGCAGGCGGCACTGGGCACGGCGAGTGGAAAATACTACAGTGTCTGCAGGGCTCCCTCTGACCCAGGTGATCCCGGCCCATCCGAGGCCGCCAGCGCAGGCCGAGGCGCAGATTCTTTCACGCAACCGGCCAGGGCTTGTTTACAAAAGGGGGAGGTAGGCACGTTGCATCGGATGTGAATTAGAGCTCAATAAAGTTGTTGTAAAAAGAGGTGTTGCTAGTCCCAGCCGGTTTGGCTCAGTGGACAGAGCATGGGCCTGTGGACTGGGAGGGACCCAGGTTCGATTCCCGGTCAAGGGCGCATGCCCGGGTTGCTGGCTCGATCCCCATTAGGAGGCCTGCAGGAGGGCAGCAGATCAATGATTCTCTCTCATCAGTGATGTTTCTACCTCTCTCTCTCTTTCTTCATCTCTGATATCAATAAAAATACATTTTTAAAAAGAGTAATGCTGCCGAAACTGGTTTGGCTCAGTGAATAGAGCGTCGGCCTGCGGACTGAAAGGTCCCAGGTTCGATTCCGGTCAAGGGCATGGACCTTGGTTGCGGGCACATCTCCAGTAGGGGGCGTGCAGGAGGCGGCTGATCAATGTCTCTCTCTCATCGATGTTTCTAACTCCCTATCCCTCTCCCTTCCTCTCTGTAAAAAATCAATAAAATATATTTTTAAAAAAGAGTAATGCTAAACATTTTATTTCCTGGGCACATTTCTAAACAGAAAATAATTATTCATCCCAGGGTAATGTGCTGAGCATAGTCACATCTATCTGCAGAGGCTCTGTCTACCACCTTCTAGGGAATTAACTCCCTGAAACCCTCAATATCTACAGACTTCTAACAACTTATAACAAGCTGTGTTCATAGGCTTCGGACAAACCCTAAAACACAGAAATTACACTGAACATTGATGAGTTTGCTATACCGACAGAACCATGTTTTTTAAAAAAAAGATTTAAATTCCAGTGAGCTGCCTGTTTTCCTGAGAATTAACAACTGTAAATACAGCCAACGTAAGTAATTTCACACATCAAGCTGATGTGTCAGAAAATAAATCTACTCAAGGTTCTTCTTTCAGCAAGATAAGACTCGAGCGATAAATGGCCACCGCTCGTCTCGTTAAGATCAAAAGGGAATGACTTCGGCGGCAAAATATGCCCACCAGCCGAGCTATTTCACCAGCTCGGTTACCAACCGCACCAGCAGCCTTGCACCGGGCGGCAGAGCGAGGAAAGATGGGATGCTTACAAGGCCTGGTTTGTCGAGTGTGTAAAACGCTCTGTAACTTTTATCTAGACTCAAGTTTTATGTATCCAGATGAGTGTCTCTGAACTGTGCTGACAAGCAAGTCGATAAACATTTCCTTAATTTGTAAGCTGTCTGCACACGCTTCCAACCCACCAAAACTCTAGCAGTGGGACGTGACGAAAGAGCAAAACCAGCTTCTGTGCCACGATATAAAACGTCATATGAACTGGTTCATTCTCACGGTGTATTTAAACGTTCGCTACATGAGTTACTCCAAATGTCTGTACATAATAAAAACAGGAGTTCCATTTAAGTTGCCTCTGAAATAAAGCAAACACTATTAGAAAAATGTCAACATCAATAGAAAAAAAAACACCATAATTTAGAAATCCTAGTACTCAAAAAAAAAAAGTAAAAGTTCCCCCACTCTCCCGTAATTAACAGTATAAACAGACAACCTCGTGCTTTTTTATATTATACATTTTACCGTGCAGTACCAATAGTGACATCACAATTTTTTAAATATATTTTTATTAATTTTTCACAGAGAGGAAGGGAAAGGGACAGAAAGCTAGAAACATTGATGAGAGAGAGACATGGATCAGCCGCCTCCTGCACGCCTCCTACTGGGGATGTGCTCGCAACCAATGTACATGCCCTTGACCGGAATCGAACCTGGGACCTCTTAGTCCCCAAGCCGACACTCTATCCACTGAGCCAAATGGGTTTTGGCACATCACAATTCTTTAGGAAGAGAGAAAAAAGAAAGAGCTAAGCTTCCTCTGGTTCTATATCTAACATAACGATCGAGGAGGAAAATGAGCCTCACAGTTACTAGGTATCTTGTAGGTTTTAAAACTAATTTTTTTACAGTGTCATTTTTAAAAACAAAGAAAAATTTCCACGTGACCACAGAATGTGAAAAGGCATTTGATGTCAGCTACTCATAAACCCGTACAGTCCCTAAGACCCTAGTGCATCCTGGCGTACCTAGATCGCTTCCCTGTCCTGTTTCCTTCAAAGGACCCTCTTTTCCTTCCTCGGTTTCCTTCAGCCTCGATTCTCCACATCCATGAGTTCTTTTTCCTTTCCCACACTGGCTCATTCACTTCATATATGTCCACAGCAAAGGCACTTAGAACCGCAGATGCTCTCTTTATGTTACATCCACCGAGAGCACTTTGCCAGTTTACCACTAAGAAAATATGTCAGAATACAGGCGATAACAAAAAGAATTCCACCCACAGAGGACTGAGCTTTGCCAATACAATGAGACCTGCTTTATAAAAATAACCCTCAAAATGACGTGGCCTGCCGCCAAGTCCCTCCTACGGCAGATCCTGTCCTTGTTGGGAACAAAACAAGCTTTAGCGCCATGCCAACGTAACAGCTGCCCAGAATGAGTTCTCCTTAAACATCCACCTCTCCATCGCCCCACCAAGGTAGGCAACCTTCTCTGTTGCGACCATGTGTCTCACCCAAATATTTTATACAATTTTACTTAAACCGCTGTCTTATACAGTGTATGCTTTCTCTGTGATATTGGCTAGTTAGAAAGCCTTTCTTTCTTTTTTTTAGAACTTTTATTATGCAAAATTTCAAACATAAACAAAAATAGAATAGAATGAATCCCCACGCACCCATTACTCAGATTCAGTAATCATCAACTCAGGATCAATGCCATTTAAGAAGCTTTTATTTCCAATAGAATTCAAAACTATGAATTTTGAGGTTCACCAAAATAATCATCTCTTAGTTTCCTAGATCAGTTTAATTCTATGTTTCTAGAACTCTGAGAGAGGCTACCGGAGATACAAGAAGTGCAAAATGTCTCGGCCTTCATGGCGCGCAAGTAATATTTAAAGAGATAATATTAACAGAATTGAAAATAACTAGAAATTCTTTGAAAATATATATATTTCAAAATAAATTCCAGGAGATCTGAATCAGATGTTCACATCGCACAATAAAACCTAAATAATTCATTTGTTATTTTATAGTCAACTGTTGTGTATGGTTCGGTCAGGAAAGACAGGTTTATTTCATAAGATATTTAGAATCACTTGGAACGGGAATAAAATTCTCAGTGAAAGACGCTAACACCTGATGCCATGCAGTCACCAAAGGCTCACCGCCGACTCTCCGGGATCTGAAACTTCTCTTATCACTGAGCCCACAGCACCCCCTACTTTTGGACAAAGTGCATCCTCAGAACAAGGCAATGCCTTTCAGTTCCTACACAAAAAGGAGATGAGGAAAAGAAGAAAAAGGGAAGGGTCTTATTGTTCAACCTTTCTTGTGAGACAATTAAATGGGTTAGTACAGTGGTCGGCAAACTGCGGCTCGGGAGCCGTGATTTGCCACTCTATTGGCTAATGAATTTGCCGAACACTGACTGTGTAAGGCATTACCCTTACGCAGAAGTTTTGACTTCAGGTTAAAGACATTAGTACGTTGTTAAAATGTTTTAAGTGTTTGTCCCTAAGGCAGTGGTCGACAAACTCATTAGGCAACAGAGCGGCGAGCCGCAGTTTGCAGACCGCTGGGTCAGTATGTTGTTTGGAAGAGTGCATCTGGCGCACAGCAAGCATTCAGTAACATCGGCCATGACCCTCACACACAAAAAAACAGTCTTCACAAAAGTCTAGCCTCCGTAAACCATCTAGAAAGCACAACTAGCCCATATTTGGTAAACGCAGGGTCAGTGCCCCGCCAGTGCTCTCCCAGCACCATAGGCATTCATTACCGCAGCGACGTGGGTGGCCATTAACCTCGGTGCTTCCATTAAGCTTATTTTTAAAAACGAACTTCGGAGAGGTCATGCACTATGTTTGCTGTGTTGAACTATCAGCTGCTTTGCATGCTGGCTGATCATACATGTCATTCTAGAATACAAGTACCCCCAGAGAAGAGTCGATGAAAGTAAGTCACTCAAGTTGTGTCTCTAGACAAAATTCCCATGATTCACTTCTAATCCATAACTCCATTCCAAAAAGAAAGTAAAAATATTAAGTACAGTGAAACCCCTCAATCTGATGAACCCCTGAACACTGATTTGGATATGCAACAACTGCACTCAAGTTGTGTCTCTAGACAAAATTCCCATGATTCACTTCTAATCCGTAACTCCATTCCAAAAAGAAAGTAAAAATATTAAGTACAGTGAAACCCCTCAATCAGATGAACCCCTGAACACTGATTGGGATGTGCAACAACTGGAAAGTGGCTCCCACCCTCTACAGCAGGCTCGCCCCCGTCCTTGCGTCTACCTCACAGTAACAGGCTGTTTACCAGCACCCCGCGTTGGCACAACGCAGTATCTGTGGGTGCTGTGGCAGTGGTGTGGTATCAGAAAACGACCCCCAACATCCAACATAAAGGAATTCACTTTTACTCTCGGATTTAGTCACTATCATCTGCACTCCAAGATTTCCCAGCCCACTCTTCCTGTGTCCTCCAATTGCTACTCTAATTTTCCACAATCCTAGGGCATCTGCCCGAGAAAAGGACAATTACCAGGAATTAAAAAGAGATACTACATCTAACCTAAATTATAAGAGGAAATAAAGAATCATTAAAAAGAGTACTCTATTAAAAAACATGGAGTAAAGTATTGAGTATTTCACCCAATACTGGTAAATTTGCTTAACATCAAGAATATGTAGCTGTGAATCAAGACCATATGGTATATGTTTATTACAATTCAAATATATACACTAAAGATCTCAGTTACCAGTGCTAGAAGAACCAAGTAATTAAAAAAAATTTTTTTTCCAAAATGAGTAAACTAAGTAGTTTTTGCAAAATTTTCATGGCCAGAACAGGTAACTAAGCACATCCCAGTGGGATGCTCCACCCAGTCCTGTGACCTGTCATCTGACCTAATAACAGACAAACATGTAAATTGACCGTACCTCCGGTACACCACGAGCCAATCAGGAGTGAAAAGCAAATTAACCCAACAAAGATGGCAGTTAATTTACATGCACAGGTGCCGAGTGATGGAGGTGTTCTGCCCCAGCCCCACCCCTTCTCCGCCCCCCCCCCCCGGCCTCTAGTCTTATAATAAAAGCCTAAGTGGCTGGAACGACCAGAACGACCAGTCACTATGATGTGCACTAACAATCAGGGCAGATGCTCAATGCAGGAGCTGCCCCCTGGTGGTCACTGCACTTACATAAGGGGAGCGCCACTCAACCAAAGCCGGGCTCACAGCAAGTGCAGCGGCAGTGGTGGGAGCCTTTCCCTCCTCGGCAGAAGCACTAAGGAGCAGCGAGGCAAGCAGGAAGGAGCAGCGAGTCGAGCGGGAAGGAGCAGCGAGTCGAGCGGGAAGGAGTAGCAAGCAGGCAGGCGGTAAGGAGCGAAGGGTCCCAGACTGCGAGAGGGCACAGGCCGGGCTGAGGGACCCCACCCCCAGTGCACGAATTTCATGCACCGGGCCTCTAGTATATAGTATAAGTACAAACAGGATGGCAGTAACTATCACAGAACTGGCCACATCATCTAATCAAAGAATAAGCAACAAAAATAAATTCTTTGGAAAGTGAGACTCTTTTTATATTTCCAAATATTTTTCTGCATCTAAATGTGGGTGGGCACTGCTGATAAATATACTTAAAAAAAAAGAAGAAAATCCAAATGTGAAACAAGTTGCAAACAAAATATTCAACACATTATTTATAATAGATAAAAATAAGTAACAAAAAGGCTTTGTAAATTACGGTGCTTAAAACTGAATACTATTGTGCCACAACTAAAAACTATGGTAATAAAGAGTACATCATGCTGAAACCGGTTTGGCTCAGTGGATAGAGCGTCGGCCTGTGGACCAGAAGGTCCCAGGTTCAGTTCTGGTCAAGGGCATGTATCTTGGTTGCAGGCACATCCCCAGCCTGGGGGCGTGCAGGAGGCAGCTGGTCGATGTCTCTCTCTCATCAATATTTCTAACTCTCTATCTCTCTCCTTTCCTCTCTGTAAGAAATCAATAAAATATATTTAAAAAATAAAAAGTACATCACAGCATGAAAACAATATTTGTATAAGGTTATACAGCCTTTGATATGAGGTTGAGAAAAAGTAAGATTTTATGTCATCTGTAATTATAGCTATATTCAAGTGCATTTAAAAATACTTAAAGGTATTTCCTCTCTTCTAAACCTTGGTAGTTAATGACAGCAATGGATGATATACAACTTTGTAATCATAAAACATGTATTTTTAAGAAAAAGAAAGAAGGAAATAAAAAGTGCACTAGAAAAATGGCATGAACTTATAACTTCATAACTTTGAGAGATTCCTTTATCAGCTTGAGCATTTGAGAACTTGATCTCAGATAGTGCTCATACTTGCAGAATGTTGTATGATAAAATGGGGATAAGATACAATTAGTTCAGTGCTTATAGCTTAATAATAATTAGTAATTATTAATATACATATTTAAGGATTCCGTGAAAAAAGATTACTCATATCGCTACATTATACTAATTCTTTCTTGACCCAGGTTGGGCTTTTCCTTTTTTAATATCTCTTTTTAATTCCTGGTAATTTTCCCTTTCTCAGGCACATGCCTTGTCAAGTCCTATAAATTTTCCCAATGCATCCATCCATTGCCTGCAATTCCAGCAGCTTCAATTGAGTGGTGCTTGCTAATGGGAGCGATGGCCCAGGTAAAAAAGAAGAGGTAAAGCACACAATACAATTCTTCTTTTTTTCATATTTTTATTTTTTTAATTTATTTTTATCGGATTTATTGGGGTGACATTAGTTAATAAAATTATACAGGTTTCAGGTATACGATTCTACAATACGTCATCTGTATATTGCATTGTGTGTTTACCACCCCCAGTCAAGTCTCCTTCCATCACCCCTGTTCACCCCCCTTCCCTCTGGCAATTACCATACTGTTGTCTGTGTCCAGGAGTCTTTCTTTTTTTCTTTGCTTAATCCCTTCACCCTTTTCACCCAGCTCCCAACACCCTCCCCTCTGACTGTGTCAGTGTGTACAATTCTAGAAACAAAATACTATCCTATATAATAAAAGGCTAATATGCAAATTGTCCCCATAGGCAGGAGGAGTTTGACTGCCTGAGAGTGACATGTGCACTGGCCACCAGAGGATGGAGTGGAACATGGTGGGCACTGGCAATGCTACGCGGGCAGCGGGCAGCCTTGGAGGCACTGCCGGCCTTAATGGGCCCCGATGAGAGTGGGACCACGGCAGATGGTGGGGCAGGTGAGCGGGCAGTGCCAGGCCAATGCGGTGAGAGAGGGACCTTGATCACCCTGCTGTTCTGCTCCAGATCGGCCCTGATCGCCAGCCAGGCCTAGGGACCCTGCCTGTGCACAAATTTTGTGCACCGGGCCTCTAGTTTTCATTAATCATCATAATAAAATGTAGATGTCTATTCACTGTAAGATGGGGTTGGCTATATAAGAAATACAGTGGTGCCTCGAGATACGAGTGTCCTAACATACAAGATTTCTGAGATACGAGCCTTCGAACAAGCGATTTTTGCTTTGAAATATGAGCAACATTTGAGATAGGAGTCATCGCGTGGATCGGCTGGCTGCACACGACCTACCAGTTTACCTCGACTCGAGCGTCTCATAGTTTCCCACACCTCAAGGTTACCAAACGAATTAAACTCGTATCTCGAGGTACCACTGTATAACACATATTTAACCTTTGTTTACTTTTCCAATTAGGTACTTATAAGCATCTGTAATTGATATCCTAGAAGGTAACAGCCTAGAGTTTGTTCCGTTCACTCCTTCTGCTGATCCTTGCCTCTCTCTGATTTCCAGGCTCCAGAGCTCGGTATATCTTACTGGTGCCTGGAACGATTCTCCTTTAACTAGTTTCCTAGAATACTTCTGATCGTTCAACCCCAAACCCAAAGAGTATTTCCTTTGGGAAACTTCCCCTGGACACCCCAGTGACACCTCCCTCCAGACCCGCCACGGACCTGGAGGCGGGGGGACCTAGGTGTAGCGCTTTCGCCCTCCTCAGCACAGCAGCCCGGGACAGACACACATACTTTACGGGCTGGCAACGCTGGCCTATGACCAGGAGTAAATCAGCCTGTAAAGCAGCCAGGGCCTCACAGGCCAAGGTCTGGCAGAGGCAGGCTCACAACTTTCCACAATAACTCAAGCCGACATGTGAGTTAGTAGCTGTCAGGGGTGGCGCTGGCCAAATAAGAACAATCGGCCTGGTACTATATGAAAAGGGGGCAGTGCATGGCACCGGTGGCAAAGCTGGCATTCTTGTAGCATATAAAAAAGTGGCAATAAATTAATTAACCTGATAAATCAGAGCTATGGAAGGCTGTTGTTAAGGCAGCATGTCCACGGTCCCTCTGAGAGAGACACAGCTTTCAGCAACGCCAACAATGACAACAGCGACAGCAGATAACTCATGGAGGCTGCTGTGAGACAGAGACCATCCCCAGAACTTCAAGGAGGTAAACTCACCCATTGCTCACACAACCCCAAGGAGAAAGAAAATAACCTGCCGAGGGTCACACAGAGGGAAAACAGCAGAGTCTGGATTCAACCCTGAGATCTGGCTCCAGCGTCCATGCTGAGAACTAGTGCATTTTACTGCCTTCTAACCTCCGTAACCTTGAGGCGTGGGAAACTATGAGACACTCGAGTCCCGGTAAACTGGTGGGTCGTGTGCAGCTGGCCGATCCGCGCGATGACTCCTATCTCAAATGTTGCTCGTATTTCAAAGCAAAAATCACTCGCTCCACAGCTCGTATCTCAAAAATCTCGTATGTTAGGGCACTCGTATCTCGAGGTACCACTGTATTAAGACCCAACACATGCACACACCTGCTCACCCTTCCTCCCATTCTGTACCCTATACACTGAAGCAGAAATTTCAGAAAACAGTTCTGCCTGTGACACAGTCTGACAATTTCTATTCTATTTTATTTGGTAAGAAATGCTGGTCATGACCCGAAAAGGATTCCCCAAAACCACCGCACTAATCCCAGGATCAGCTTTACTGTGCAACCACCTATTCTAAAGGAAGATGTAGTCAACAGGAGGTCATAGCTTGAGTCCCAGTCAGGGCACATGCCTGGGTTGTGGGCTCAATACCCAATAGGGGGTGTGCAGGAGGGGCCAGGCAGGGATGCGGAGGATGGGCTGAGACCCACCCCTGCGCCCACCACAGCCTCACGGTCCACAGTTCCTTTCAAGGTGCACAAATTCGTGCACGGTTCCTTCCAAGGTGCACAAATTCGTGCACGGTTCCTTTCAAGGTGCACAAATTCATGCACGGTTCCTTTCAAGGTGCACAAATTCATGCACGGTTCCTTTCAAGGTGCACAAATTCGTGCACGGGGCCCCCGGTTGACTGATATTACAAAACTTAAATGACTATATGATGTGTGGCTAAACAAGTCTATGCCAGTTGTATTTGTTGATAGCTTAGCACAGCTTTCCCAAAATGCCATTTGTTTTATTTTAATTAACAGAACCTAGTCCATTAAGAAAACATGCACCAAAGGAGAGCCTGTAAGTACTAACTTACGAGATGTCTCTATTTTATAGTCTACTTGATTTTACTACTACAATGACGACAGAAAAGTGTTATCAAGAGAAGATAACTTTTCACTCAGAGCACATTTTTAAAAGCAGCAACGAAGCTAACATTTTCAGGAAGAAAACTTTTTAAAGTATTATCACATGACAGGATAGTTTATAAGACAGAAATAGTTTTACAAAGTCATGTAAACTTACAAGATTTAGAAAGAGGCAGTGGAAAAGGGCACCCGTTATTCACACTTCCCTCAAAGGGCCTGTTAACCTGCCACCCTGACTGTCCCAACTCTATCAATAGGAAACCGAAAAGATGAGGGGACAATTCTGCCCAAAGCAGGGAGTGGACTCAACAGGCTTATACAGTAGAACTGAAAAGAAAGGATTCAGAAACAGGACACATATGAATCTGCCATGTAGGCACAAAAGGTAGAAAAGAAAGGGAAAGGATGATTTTAAAACGAAAAGTCACTTATTGTAACCATCTTTCAGAAAAATAGTCAAACCAAAAAAACATTTTGATTTTAATGACAGGTTTCAAGAATTACAAGATCCATATTATGATGATACCTTTTATGTATTCCCATTTCTGCAACTAAGCTCATCAGTTTTCACGGAACAATATTCTCCTCCACATACGACTCCTCCATAAATGGCCCTCGTGCCAGCACACACACCACAGAGGCCTGGGGCGTTAGTCACACACACAGACTCACTTAGTCACGCATGCAGTGGGCTGGCTGTGCTGATGCTACCTCGCCTGACCTAGAAATGCCCACAATTAAAACTTCCCCCTATCAAGTCCTCAGCGAATTAGAGTGCCGGGTCACGAGAATTCCCTTCAACGTGTGCAGACATCCACATTCTTCTTCAAAAATACATATAAATAAGTAGCTTCAAATGAATTGCTGTGACACTTAAGAGATGTACTGATGATATGAACAATGTTTTTATATGGGTTTCAGGATAAACAAAGAAAATTCTAAATAGCATCCTGTACAGTTTATAGCCCAAACATAGGAATTATTATTCAGCACTGATGTTTATATAGGCGAAATAAATTACTGATTAACAACTGCAAAAAAGTGTATAAATAAAGTAAAACATAAAAAAACTGGACTTTATTAAACTTTCTGCCAGTATTTTTGAAGTATAAACATATTGCCTTTGTTATATATAGCAATATACAGGGAGTCCCCAAAAAATGTATACACACTTTAACAGCTGATATCTCAATTTGGAAAATGAAATGTATTTCCATAAACACTGCCTTTATAATTATCCAAAGAATGTACATGTACTTTTTGCACCCTATATTACATACAAACAACATTTTGCATTAAAATCACATGAAATTCATACCAAGGTTTTAGTGTGACATTAAATTTTCTTACAATTCCTAGATATATGCGGTATAAGTTTTATACTTATGGCTACTCCTCTGCAAACACATGATAAAAAATGTATCTAAGGAAGATGAAAGCATTAGAAAATTATAAATCAAACAAAGGCTATGCAAGCATAACAGGAATTTGAAAATAAAATGTACAAAAAATTAAAATGTGCGGTACTTATTTAGCAGCATGGACAGTACAAAACTCTGCCCAGAACCAGAAGGTAAGAAAAAGTCCCCTAGCAGCCAAAGATGGTAAAAAATTAATCTGCTAAAAAATGCATATTCCTTTTTCTTTTGCACTAATTCTCCAAGCTTGGACCGCCCTACCCAGCCCAGGTCCACAGTTTACTAGAAGCACAAAACTGAGGAGAGAAACTGAGGTTTTTATATAAATTATCACCCCAACAACAGCAGCAACAAATAATAACAGAAACGGAAAACCGAAAAATAAAAGCAGCAGTCAAGAACTCAAAAAAATGTAAATATACTTACAAATGCCAAGACGTTCTGAGGTTATCATGCCACAAAGTAACAATTTTTAAATATAGTACTGAATTATATTCAAGACACTTATGAATCACATAGGGAATTAACGCTGTATGTATTTACTTTTGTTAATCCTCACCTGAGGACGTTTTTTCCATTGATTTTTAGAGAGTGGAAAGGAGGGGGAAAGACAGACAAACAGCGATGAGAGAGAGTCACACTGACTGGCTGCCTCCTGCATGCACCCAGACCAGGGCCCAGGATCAGGCCTGCAACCGAGGCACATGCCCTTGACCGGACTCGAACCCAGGACCCTTCAATCTACGGGCCGATGCTCTATCCACCAAACCAAAACGGCTAGGGCTGAATGTTGTATTTTAAAGTTTCTCCCCAAAATACTTAAAATAGGGGGGGGAAATCTTTGAGTTACACCGAAGTTTACTTTTCAGGGATCCATTTACAGGAACCACTGCTCCTTAGGGGATTGTATAACCGTAGGTGCAGATGGTGTTGATTATAAAATCAAGTGAAACCTGCGTGGCAGCCTTCACCAAAAGCCCAGGGTGAGACCCAACACGCCCCACACGTGCTCTCAACCAGGAGATGCTCCTCAAGCTGTGACTGCAATGCTCAGGAAAGGAAAGACCGAGAACTGTCTGCAGTCTTAATCCCGTTTAAATGAATCCGAGGCTAGTCCTAGGCATGAGCACCAACTATGCACGAGGCTTTCCGCATGTAATCCCTATTACAATCTTGTGAATCAAACATTATCCCATTTCAGAGGAATCTGAGGCTTGGTGAATGACGAGCTCAAAGTCAAATTATGTCTTTTGTCAGTTCTGTGAAAGATAAAGTCCAGAAAATATAATATCCAAGAAGTAAAGAGCAATTTGGAGATTTAATGAAGCAAATGGTAAGTATCTGAGAGCAAAGGTTAAAAGACACAATAAGCTGCCCAAACCGGTTTGGCTCAGTGGATAGAGCGTCGGCCTTCGGACTGAAAGGTCCCAGGTTTGATTCCGGTCAAGGGCATGTATCCTGGTTGTGGGCACATCCCCAATAGGGGGCGTGCGGGAAGCAGCTGATTGATGTCTCTCTTTCATCGATGTTTCTAACTCTATCCCTCTCCCTTCATCTCTGTAAATAAATCAATAAAATACATTTTTTTTAAAAAAGACACAATAAGCTAAGGACAAAAATGTTATTTTTATCTAAAATATGAGTGTTTCACCTAAATAACACCATCTATGCTTTTTAAATTATAGGATTTTTATTGTAATTTCTCTGTAATATTACAAATAGCACATTCTTGTGAACTACTCTTAGTACTAAAAGTGACTCATACAATCTGACAATGCAGGAAAAAGCTGCCCAAATATTCCCTGTAATAGTCTTGAGTCCTAGGCTAACAGATATAATGGAAAAGAATCTTAATAACCATTTAATCAACTTTCTCAGTTATTACTGCCATGAAACAATCATTTAAACGAGAAACACATTAGCAATTAGACTCAGAGGAAAATCAGTCTTCACTGCAGAAAGTAACAAATGAGCCCTCGCTGGTCTGGCTCAGGGGGAGGACTGAAGGCTCCCAGGTTCAGTTCTGGTCAGGGTTTGTGTGGGAGGCAAGCAATCAAGATATTTCTCTCTCTCTGTCTCTCCCCATCCCTTTCACTCTAAAAAAATACTCTCGGGTGAGGATTAACGAAACAAAAAAAGTAACAAGTTATTAGTCACAATTTCGAAGTCGTTTGAGTCCATTTAAGAACATCCATCTGATCCACTGTACTCCATAATAAACTCTACTGGAATTTATACTCTCATTTGCATAATTTCAATATTTATTTAAACAAACCCTCCACGGCCAGTCAAAGTAAGAGCAAGAATATATCAACATCAGGATTCCTAATACTCTTATCTCCTACTTCACTGGCAAGATTGGTACAATACAAATGTTAAAATAGTAAAAAAGATATGAATGTATTAGATGAATTATCAACAGTACTCACGCATCATTTGAGCAAGTCATAAATTCTCCCTTTATTTTAGGATGCCACGAGCCAGTATGAAGCATTGCTGTGTGACCCTTAAAAAAAAATAAATAAATAAATAAAGGAAGGAAAAAAGATGCTCTACACACAAAAAATTATAAACGAACCAGAAACTGACATATGCTTAAACTTTTAGTCCTCTCAAAGGCACACTGTTTTAATGACAAATTGATATTATTTTCTCAGTTTTATTTCAAAATGCATGTTGTTGCCGAGACCGGTGTGGCTCAGTGGATAGAGCGTCGGCCTGCGGACTGAAAGGTCCCAGGTTCAATTCCGGTCTGGGGCATGTACCTTGCTTGCGGGCACATCTCCAGTGTGGGGTGTGCAGGAGGCGGCTGATCGATGTCTCTCTCTCATCGATGTTTCTGACTTTCTATCCCTCTCCCTTCCTCTGTGAGAAATCAATGAAATAAATTTAAAAACAAACAAACAAAATGCATGTTGTTTATTGCACTTTGTTCGTTTTCACTTTGTTTAATCCACTGTGTAACACCCTCGCCCTCACCCCACCAAACCCCACCTGCCCAGGAATGAGCACAGCGCTCACATATAGGCGCTTACTGAGGAAGAAAACAGAGGGGAAACAGCCTCTCTTTAGGAAAGAAAGAGAAATAAAATAGGCCCTTCTTTAAAGATTCTCCTTTCGACGGAAAAGAATTAAAAGGAATACAAAGCATTTTCAAATAATCAAGGCAAACGCAAGAGGTTGGGGTAAAAAGCTCCACGCTTCTGAAAAGTGTGTCAATGGGGTAAAAACTCCGTACTTCTTAAAAACGCGTCAACAATCTCGATTCTATAATAATATGGAAGAATATATATGTGAGGAAAGTAAAAAAAAAAAAACCTTTAAAATCATTCAGGAAGATTCGCCTTACTAAGTATAGAGTACAACATAAAAACACTTTCATTAAAACAATTCGATGTTGGTGTAAGACTGACGTCCACAGCGTACCAACCACAGAGTGCCTGTCAAACTTAAACACACATGTACACACATAACACACATACTCCTCTCCTAGGTAGCAGTCAGCCAGAGTGGTTGCATACCAAGTCAGGTTCAGATGGGGCCGAAAAGAACATAATCTACTTTTTAATATATTTTTTATTGATTTCAGAGAGGAAGGGAGAAGGAGAGAGAAAATCATCGACCGGCTTCCTCCTACACACACCACACTGGGGATGGAGCCCCCAACCTGGGCATGTGCCCGTGATTAGAATCAAACCTGGGACCCTTCAGTCCCCAGGCCAATACTCTATCCACTGAGCCAAACCAGCAAGGGCGAACCTAATATTTTTTACTGGAATAATGGTAAGGTCTCTGATTCGGAAAAGGTCAGAAATAAAGCTCTACTACAAGCAGCAAACTGTGCGTGTTTCAATGACTTAGAAGGAAACTAACTGGATTCTCTGGGAAGCGTAAGTTGGAACCACAGTACCCACGCGTGGGCCTGAGACATCTCTAAGTGCAAGCTGCCCACAACGCCTCCAGCAGCAGCTACCAACTCCCGGCATCCTGTTCACGTCCACAGGATACAAACGGGGGCCAGAAATGTGGACCCCCTTCTGCAGTAGGGAGAGACGGGTCATATTTACATAGACAGAGGACCAGGCAAAACTTACTTCAGTGGCATATAACCTGAGACTGAAGGAATGAAAAGAGGCCCGTATGTGAGAGGGTCCCAATGTGGGAAATGAGCTGGGTGGAGTTCAATCCCCAGTTGGGGCAGGTGTGGGAGACAGCCGACTGAGATTTCTCTCTCTTCTCTCTCTCTCTCTTTCTCTCACTCTCGCTCTCACTCTCACCCTTTCTGTCTCTCTAAAATCAATAAAAACATTTTTTTAAATGGGCAGAGCACCTGAACAGACATTTCTCCCAAGAAGACATACAGATGACCATCTACGAAAAGATACTCAGCTCACTAGCTATTACAGGAATGAGATACCACAATGAGGTACCACCTCACACCTGTTGGGATGCCTATTCTCAACAAGACAAGTGATAACAAATGTTGGAGAGGTTGTGGAGAAAAAGAACCCTCGTTCACTGCTGGTAGAACGTAAACTGGTACAGCTGCTATGGAAACAGTATGGAGGCTCCTCAAAAACTAAGACTAGAGTTTCCATATGACTCAGCAACACCCCTCCTGGGTTATCTACGTGAAAATTTTGAAAACATTTATTGGCAAAGATATTTGTACGCCTACGTTCATTGCAGCATTAATCGTGGTGTCCAAGACGTAGAAATGACCAAGGGGCCTTCGATAGATGACTGGATAAAGAAGATGTTACATATATACAATGGAATACTACTCAGCCATTAGAAATGAAGAAATACTGTCATTTGCAACAACATGGATGGATCTTGAGAATATCATGTTAGACAAAGTAAGTCAGACAGAAAAAGTCATGAACCGTATCATTTCACTCCTATGTAGGATAAGAAAGTTAAAGCAACAAATGAACAAACAAGAAAAGCAAATAAAAACTCAGAGGTAGGTGTTTCATCTTAAAGGCTGTTTGCTGGTTTCTCTTCTGAAGGAGCTGCATCTAATACCAGTCTTTGCAGGTGACACTCACCATGATCTCCGCTACTCAAGGGCAGAGGGAAGGGTGGGAGTCGGGTGGAGGGGAGTTATGGGGGGGAGAGGAACAACTGTAATAGTCTGAACAATAAAGATTTATTAAATCAAAAAAAAAATCCAATGAACAGAATAAACTAGTGAATATAATAGAATCAGGGGCATAGAAAGGGAGTGGACTGACAATTCTCAGGGAGAAAGGGGTGAGGGGGGTACGGGAAGAGACTGGACAAAAATCATACACCTATGGATGAGGACAGTGCATGGGAGGTAAGGGCAGAGGGTGGGGTGGGAATCAGGTGGAGGGGAGCTATGGGAGGAAAAAGAGGAACAATTGTAATAATCTGAACAATAAAGATTTATTAAATTAAATATAAAAGAAATCACCACAATCCAACTAGAATTATCGAGATGTTTCATTAACAAGGATTGCCTCAGTGGATAGAGCATCGGCCTGGGGACTGATGGGCCCTGGGTTCGATTCCCATAAGGACATATGCCCATCTTGTGGGCTCGATCCCCAGTAAGGGGCGTGCAGGAGGCAGCCGATCAATGATTCTCTCTCATCACTGATACAGGTTAAAATGAAAAACTCTAAAAGACCAGGAATGCTGTTTCTTGTTTGTAAAGACAGAAGAATGACAAAGGCAATGGGAATGTTAAGTACCTTGTGTTAAAACAGTGACTAAGATCAGTCATAACAAAAATGAAGTTCAATTAAGGATTCTTAAATGGAGCTAAACAGAACCAGTACCAGGGCGAACATTAGTGGAAAAAATGTTAAAGTAACACTTATTAAAGAACAGGCAGTGATGAAAACACTTTTTCATTAAATAAACTAGTTGTTCTCTTTCTCTTTTATCTGAACACAGGCCCTCCTGCGGGGGAAAAAATCCCTTCCTTTATTTAGCATCCTTAACTGGAAACAGCCTAGAAGAAAGACTTAAGCATCTATTTGTTTCTCATAATAGGCTATACTTTTAATGATCCATAACCAATATTGGCTTCCTTTGCACGCGCGCGCACGCCTCACACACACACACACACACACGTGTGCTGACCTGTACTAAAAACTGTCCAGACTCTTGTGGTTGCTCCTATGACAAAAGCTGCAAAAATAGGTGCCTTTGCCCTAATCAATTTGGCTCAGTGGACTAAGGTCCCGAATTCAATTCCAGTCAAGGGCACATTCCTTGGTTGACACATCGATGTTTCTCTCTCTGTGTGTCTCTCCCCATCCCTTCTACTCTTTTTTTTTTTTTTGATGTTTTACAGAGAAGAAGGGAGAGTGATAGAAAGTCAGAAACATCGATGAGAGAGAGACATCGATCAGCCGCCTCCTGCACGCCCCACAGTGGAGATGTGCCCGCAACCAAGGTACATGCCCCCCAACCGGAATTGAACCTGGGACCTTTCAGTCCGCAGGCCGACGCTCTATCCACTGAGCCACACTGGTCTCGGCTCTTTTTTTTTTTTAATATATTTTAATATATTGTATTAATTTGTTACAGAGAGGAAGGGAGAGGGAGAGAGTTAGAAACATCGATGAGAGAAAGACATCGATCAGCTGCCTCTTGCACGCCCCCACCAGAGGGAAGGGGCGGGACAATAGGTGCATGCCCGGTAAGGGCCGGGTGTAGGGGAAGATGCTCCTCTGTCAGTCACCTCTGGGAACAAGTCAGTGGCCACTGCGGCGTGGGAAGATTTGACATTTAAATTCCTGAACAGAGCAGTTGCTGGCTCTCTTGCCTCTCCTGCTTGCCTGCGCTCCTGGGACCCCTCTTGCAGGGGGTGTGCTCCCCTGCATTGGCCCACAGGGCTCCCAGCCGTGGGGGGACCCACACAATACCTCAGACCGGGCCCCACCATGGCACAGGAACTCTGGGCGCTGGCTCTACTTTGGCTCTGTGGAGCCCCAGCGGCACCTTTGCCAGGACTGGGTTAAGGCCAGTGGGACGTCAAACCAAGAAAAGTAATTCAACACCAATAAAAGCCATTAGGTGCTCCCAGGGGGTCTTAGAAAATTCAGGCCACTCTCACCAGTGAGGAGAAACCCACTTCTCCGGCAACAGGACATCCCCTGCTCCCTTCCTTCTCTCCCAGGAGTCACTGTGCGCATTGGCTCCTCATTCCAGAGACATGGCACATGCCTTCTGTGGCTCCCAGAGCGCCCCTCATTCAGTGACTATAAAGGGCACTGCAGCAGGGCACCTGTTTTTTTGTGTGTGTTTTTTTTAATATTTTTTATTTTGCCAAACCGGTTTGACATAGTGGATAAAGCGTCAGCCTGCAGACTGAAAGGTTCCCGGTTCGATTCCGGTCGAGGGCATGTATCTTGGTTGCGGGCACATCCCCAGTAGGGGGTGTGCAGGAGGCGGCTGATCAATGTCTTTCTCTCATCGATGTTTCTAACTCTCTATCTCTTTCCCTTCCTCTCTGTAAAAACTCAATAAAATATATTTTAAAATATATATGTATATATATATATTTTTGTTGTTGTTGTTGTTGTTAATCCTCATTTGAGGATAGTTTTCCATTGATTTTTTTTTTTTTTTGAAAGAGTGGAAGGGCCGAAACCGGTTTGGCTCAGTGGGTAGAGTGTCAACCTGCAGACTGAAAGGTCCCAGGTTCAATTCTGGTCAAGGGCTTGTGCCTTGGTTGCAGGCACATGCCAGCGATCTGCAGGGAACAGGCGTGTAGAATGTTAACTGCAGCTTTCTAGCGAAGCAGTATAAATGGCACGTCTGTATTAGCGAGTCTGCCCTTTGCTCCTTTTCTCTTATTGGATAACCAGGTTATTAAACGGTGTCCATACTATGAGCCTTGGTCCAGAAGTTCTTCTTAACCAGAGTCCATTCGCAGGCTTTCAGGAATCATCAAACCTCTTGAAATTGTCAATAAAAATGTTTTATGAATATACCTTGTTGGAGAAAGTGTTCAGGGTTTTAATTTGCAAGTTGGCAAACTTTTTCTCTAATGGTCCAGATAGTATTTTAGACTTTGTGGCCAAATGCCCTCCCACTGCACCACTCCACTCAACAACTGTAGCACAACAGCAGACCCAGACAATCCTATAAAATAAGCCTAATATGCAAATCAACCAAACGGCAGAACGACCGGTCACTATGATGTGCACTGACCACCACAGGGCAGGTGCTCAATGTAGGAACTGCCCCCAGCCTGCAGGCCCCAGATCAGCCAAGATGGGTGCCAGTGGGGGGGCCTTCCCAATCACCCCACCAGTCATCCCACAGATCGGCCCTGACCACCAGCCAAGCCTAGCGACACTACCCATGCACAGATTTCATGCACTGGGCCTCTAGCAGTAAATAAATGGCGTGACTGTGCTCCAGTGAAATGTTTATTTACAAAAACAGGATGCAGGCTGGATTCGGCCCCCAGGCCTTAGCTCCCAGACCCTGTTGTGTAATCCAGCACATTCTTAGTCATTTCCTTCTGTGACTCAAGGTCTCTGAAGTCCAAGTCCTTCTAATTCCCGAGCAACTTTCAAATCCATTGGAACACATCAAAGAGATCAATTCGTTCTTCTTTGACCTACTCACGTCTGATGATGTTCTCGAAGATATTTCAGCAATCCCAACGATGGCTAATCTTCCATTACTAGACACGATCCCTTCTCTGAAGTCATGAACTTCCAATATTTGTTGATTTTACAAATACTTATTACCTGATATCTAGCTCTAGGCATTCCATATTCCAGTTTTACAACCTATATTCCAGTTCTCTAACTTTCTTTATTTTCAATATCCTAAACTTCAACCTCTCTCTCAGCATAAACCTGAATGTTCTTTTGCTTGTACCTACAATACACATCTTTTATTCTGAAATAATTACCTCCTCCCCATCATTGTATTCCTTTCAAATACCCAAGCTCCTATAAGAGACTCAAGAATATCATATGAATATGCAGAATGACTGTCCTTCCCTACAAGTCTCATTCTGTATCCCTGAATGCTCTCACAATTCTAGTAGTTTTTCTCTCACAACCATCGGTGGCTATTCTGAGTCTTTTCTATCCTCCTAAAGGCCTCATCACAGCATCTGCAAACACAAAGGTAGGAGGTGACCCTGCCATGAGATGGTGACACCACCAACTTCCTATAGAAGGTCCACCATCTCTGAACATAACTGCCTGTGTGCCCAGCCTTTCCCTCCATCCCATCCTCACACTCAAAATTGTGGGAAATTTGTTGTGCTTGACAGCCATTTTGTAGTAAGCTCCAGCCACGTTAACACTAACCTCAGGCTAGGTTTCTATTACCCCAAACCCTGTCTCTTTCCCGTAAGCCAGGTGTTTCACCTTAAGGGCTAGGCCAGGTGTTTCGCCTTAAGGGCTAGGAATTTTCGCTAACTTCCTCATTCCTCCTTCTCCCTATACCTACCCCGAACTCCTCCTGAATACATGAGACTTGATCAGAACTTTGTCTTGTCTCCATTCCTTGTGTCTCTTGTCCCTTTCATCCCCACTCCCCCTCTAGGGTCCTCGTTGACTTAACCCGAGGGTCGGGACACAAAACCAACTCTTGCTCTTGGGTTTGATCACAGTCACTGCCCCCTCCTCAGGAACTTTCATTTTTACTTAAGTATGGCTGTTCATTTTTGGTTAATTTTTGCATAACTGTATTTTCTATTGCTGTGCAACCAATTACCATAAATGTTGGGGCTTACAACACCTCCAGTTTATTAGCAAACGGCTTTTTAGGGCAGAAATCTAACACAGCGTGGCTGGATTCTCCACTCAGGGTCTCCCAGGCTGAAGTTGGGATGCCAGGGTTGCATTCCTTTCCGGAGGCTCTGGGTTAGAATCGGATTCCAAGCTCACTCGGGTTGCTGGCAGAATGCAAGGCCCTGTGGTCAGAGGACTGAGATGCCCATTTCCGTGCTGTCTGCCTGCTGAGAGCTGCTCTCAGCTTCTAGAAGCCGTGTGTCTTTCCTACCGCCTGGTTCCTCCGTCTTCAAAACCAGCAAAAGACACTCTCCTGTGGAATCTGACTTAGACAAAAGCCATGCCCCGAATCTCTGCAAAACGGCCTGTCTGTATCTGTGGCTCCTGCTGAAATGAGGAAGGCGTGATATCCTTCTGATAGGTCACCCGGCTTGCTTAAGATCCACAAGGCACACGCTTAATTTCTAGGAAGAGCCTTGAGTGTTACCGAATGCTCTGACGCTTATCTTTCTGAGGTTTTAGCAAAAGGTTACATATAGAGCACACCCTTGGTTTTTCCCTCTATCTCACTTGCTTCTACAAGTTTCTTCATTTTAACCATCGTTGCCATCTGTATAGGCTCAAAATTAACTAAATCATCTAGTCCTGGCTACCTTTTAACCAGACGTCTTTCGATTTATCTTTCTTTTCTCATCATTTATTACAAGCAGCAAAAAGAAACCAGATAGTACCTTCAGCACTTTGCTTGGAAATCTCCTAAGCTATTTTTCCAACTTCATCCTCCAATTCTGCTTTCATCACCAAAGCCAGCAGCAGATAAAATCCCTCCAGTCAAATCTCTCCCGCACTTTGAATATCTTTTGCCAGGAATAGCCAATCCCTACCCCCCAACCTCCCCACCCCCGCCCCAGTACATGCCCTCACCACTCCCTTCCCCTCCCCCCCCGTCTTGTATCCACTGGCCATGCTTATATACATGCACACAAGTCCTTTGGTTGATCTCCTACAGCCCCCACCACCCCAAACCTCCCTGCTGTAGTGTGACAATCCATTCAATGCTCATTTGCCTCTGTGTCTATTTCCCCCCCCTCCCCCGATTCTTTTCTTTAAAAAATCTTGCCTCACTGAAACCAGTTTGAATCAGTAGATAGAGCATCAGCCTATGGACTAAAAGGTCCCGGGTTCGATTCTGGTCAAGGGCATGTACCTTGGTTGCAGGCACAACCCCAGTAGGAGGTGTGCAGGAGGCAGCTGGTCGAAGTTTCTCTCTCATCGATGTTTCTAACTATCTCTCTCCTTTCCTCTCTGTAAAAAATCAATAAAATCTATATATTTTTTAAAAAATCTTGCCTCTGCAGACTAGAAACAAATCTATAAGAACAAAAAATGTTCTGAGTCCCCATTTCAATGTCCATCAGTTCTGAGTCTCGGTTTCAATGTCAAACAGTTCCTTATGCGTACACGTCAGCAATGGTATCTGGATGGTGGACAAAGGGTGACCATGCCGGTCCGAACCTATCTGGTTTGGTCCTAGGCAATCCCTTTTAAAGGCTCCCCTGATTAGGCTGGATCCACTGAGGGTAATCCTGCGTTTTTAAAGTCAGCTGTACCTTACACAGACCCTAATCACACGAGTACCTCCTCATACTCAGGTCCACAGCCTCACTAAAGGGGATTCTGTCCAGGACGAGGATTATGGGTGCAGCAATTCTGAAACTGCTTTCTGTGCAGCATACCACTGAGCAAATGAGTAAATACAGTGATGATGGCGGAAGACAAGCTTCTCACTATTGGAGAAGTAAAATACAAATACGGAATTGTTTAATGCCTGGAAGTAGAATTACAATCTGCTGTATCCGTGTGAACTTACAATTTTTCATATATCCTGTTTATTTTCATTCATTGGTTGGTTTACTTCCCCACTCCAGCTCTGTCTTCTGAAAGAGTCTAGAGGCAAGGACACCTCAGCAGCGATGATCATATCTAGTGCCCAGATCTGGATTTCTAAACAGAATTCCCAGCTCAAGGAGCCGTGAATCATTAGAAGAACGGGTAACATCAAAGCAGGGAAAGTACAAAGTGAGCCTGGGACATTCTGTTGTGCCAGAATTAAGAAAGCACCCCCAAAATGATGGGGAGATGTCAAAAGAACAGAAACCAGTGTGAGGAAGATTCTATTAATCAAAATGTCTATAAATATTTAGAAATTGGAAAGAAACACAATGTTCTTCAAATCGCTGCACCGTTTAGAGTTTGTATTTGTGGTTAAAACCATTTAAATAAACAAAAAGATACCTAGACGCGCGGTTTAAAGTATTTTACTCCTAAGGAAACAGTACTTACTATTAACAGGATTTGGCTAATAAATTTCATCTACGAATCCAAGGGCAATGTTTTAGAGTGGCTGGATATTGGAATAACTACATGTGTTGTTCAAAGAGAAATAAAGCATTTGAAAATATTTTCCCCCCAACATTCCTTCTGAAGCTTTCAATTGCCACACCTGAAGTACACTCCTGGGGAAATGTCCCACTACAAGGGCAAGAGAGCTCTAATCAGTTTAGCTCAGTGGATAGAGCGTCAGCCTGCGGCCTGAAAGGTCCCAGGTTCGATTCCGGTCAAGGGCATGTACCTTGGTTTTGGGCACATCCCCAGTGGGGGGTATGCAGGAGGCGGCTGATTGATGTCTCTCTCATCGATGTTTCTAGCTCTATATCCCTCTCCCTTCCTCTCTGTAAAAAAATCAATAAAATATATATTTTTTAAAAATTCAAAATAATAAAGGAAAACACTCTGATTGGAAGTAAAGACCAAAATCCTGGTTGAGAATAAGTAAGCTGTAAAGACAAAACAGCTGCAGTTACTTGTAAAGCAAGCTTTTGAACGGCTTAAATTAGTTGATGCCTGCTTATCCCGGTCATATGCTCCTAATTACCTAAACCTGAATAACTAATGTCCCATTCCCAGATACAATAACTTTTACCTTATCTTATTTAATTAATTAATTTATTTTTAATTTTTATTTTTTTAGCATTTTTAGAATCTTTGTGAGTTTATTTGAGCAAAACTGTCAACAAATGCCACAAAGCAAAACCTCAATGAACTGAGATAATGCTCCCTATTTTATTTTTCATAAAATTATTTTAAAGTTAATGTTTTAAAGAAGCAGTAAAACCCGATTTTCAAAGGACATCTTACAGAGAATTCCAACACATCAACATGTAACAGGGACAAAATGAGCACTTCTTTTTTTTTATACAATTTTATTGATTTTTTACAGAGAGGAAGGGAGAGAGATAGAAAGTCAGAAACATCGATGAGAGAGAGAGACATCGATCAGCTGCCTCCTGCACACCCCACTGTGGAGATGTGCCCGAAAGCAAGGTACATGCCCCCAAGTGGAATCGAACCTGGGACCTTTCAGTCCGAAAGCCGACGCTCCATCCACTGAGCCAAACCGGTCTCGGCAAAATGAGCACCTCTGTGGCTGAAGGAAGGCCCTGCCCCCACTGCCATTCCGGGCCTCTCTCCACCCATACCACACTTAAAAAACACATAGATGTACACACACACACACATACACACACACACACACACAATTAAAAGATTAGAGATACAAATTTAACCAGATAACAATTTGACAATATAATTAGAAAGGCCTGTTTATATTTGAAGTAGGTCATATTTTATCGTAACCGGTCCGATATACTTAATTATTTCCCTTAATTACCTATTCATTGCATTTTCCAGTATAGCCACAAGTTACTAATGACTCCTGAAGTCAGAAGAGACGTTAAAAGTTAAGACAAAGAGTGTCCCTGAAATCTACTACTTTCAAATTAATTCTTGCATTTCCAAAACCCATTACTGCAAGATATCAGTAAGCCCTGGCCGGTGTGGCTCAGTGGACAGAGCGCTGGCCTGCGGACCAAAGGGTCTGCGTTAGGTTCCAGTCAAGGGCATGAACCTTGACTGCAGACTCCTCCCCGGCCCGGGCTCCTGGTCTGGGCTTATGCAGGAGGCAACCAAGTGATGTGTTTCTCTCACATCAATGTTCTCTGTCTTTCCCTCTCTTTTCCACTCTCCCTAACACTCAATGGAAAAATGTCCTCCGGCGAACAACAAAAAGATATCAGTAACATTTCCTAGAGAAGTAAACAATCAGTTAATTATTTGCTTCTTAACGTAGTCTTTTTAGATAAAAAGACTAAATATTAACCATGGTTTGGAAATCAAAATGGAGATAATATTAGGCAGAACTTAAAGTATAGTAAATAAACTGTTTTACATATTGATAATTAATAGTATTTTAATTTCCTATGTTTCTATCTAGATTTGTTTATCCATCCTTATCCTGCTTTCCTTATTATCTTACTATATGTACTATGTTTACAAGCCTGAGATTTTGGAAAAAGCCAGACACAGACCCAACAAGAGTCCTTTCTTTTTGACATTTTCTTGGCTAAAAACTAAACCAGCAAAGCCTTAGTCTCTTTGTAAATTATGAAACCATGACTGCAATCGTTAAGAAGAGTCTAGAGGCCCAGCCATGGTGGCTCAGTGGTTAAGATCGACCTGTGAACCAGGTGGTCAGGGTTCCATTCCTGGTCAGAGTACACACCCAGCTTGTGGGCTTGCGACCCCTGATCATGCAGGAATCAATACTTCTCTCTTTCTCTCTCTCCCCCTCCCCCCATCTCTCTCTCATTCCCCCGCCCCTCTCTCCTTTTCCCTTCCTCTCAGAAATCAATAAAAACATATTTAAAAAGAAAATAAGAGCTTAGAGGCTGGCAAAAACTTCTCTCCCTCACACTTCTTATTTATATTTTATTGAATTATTTGGGTCTCCCTCACACATTTTTTTAAAAAGTATCTATCATAAGTACAAACTGATCCTAGCTAATAAAGAGGGAATATGCTAACTGACCATCACTCCATAACAAAGATGGCTGCACCCACAGCTGAGGGCAAGTTCCCATAAGAAGGCTTAACGAGCAATCAGCAGGGACCTGAGGCTACACCCTCCCCTGCCCCCGTGGGGCTTGACAAGGGACCTCAAGCCATTTCCCACCTAGCAGGGCCTGACAGGGGACCTCAGGCTGTGTCCCCACCAGGCAGGGCCTGACAGGGGACCTCAGGCCATGCCCCCCACCCAGCGGGGCTTGACAGGGCATCTCAGGCCATGTTCCCCACATGGTGGGGCTCAACAGAGGACCTCAAGGCATGCCCCCCAGCACCCTGCCCCGGTCTGGGCTAAGGGGCCTCAGGTCATGCCCCCTGTCCTGGTGCCGGGACAAAGAACCTGAGGCTACACCCCCTGCCTGGTAGGACTTGACAAGGGTGGGACTGGCCAGGTCTGGATGTAGCCCAATGGGAGGTAGGGGGCCGGCCAGATCTGGGTCTCATGTGATTTTGAGGTGCATGTGGGTGGGAGAGGACTTGACTCTGGTTCCTGTGGTGAGCCCCAGACTCTGACAGGAGGAAGGTTTTCATATACATTTTACTAATTTTCTTTCATCTCTGACACTTCTATTATAGAGAAAGGGCAGATAACAATATTAAATTATTTCCTCTAATTAATCCCCTTTTAATGTGCACGAATTTCGTGCACCGGGTCACCAGTAAAAGAATAAATTTAATGGGAGTTTTTGTTATTTTCATTTCCACAACCCAGTTGTTTAAATAAAGTTTTGGATTCCCTGAAGCTTCAAGTAAAACAGATAAAAGCAGAACTATGTGAGTTTAAGACAATGAGAGTGATCTGAAAACCCATTAGCTTTATTTCCTTACCACCATCATCCTCACAGTAACATTTTTGGTGGCATCCCTAGGGCAATGATTTTAAAGGGAAAGGAATGAGAAACTATAGTGGAATGCTTAGAAACAAAAATAATATTCAAAAACCACCATTATAATACAACTGTATATAATGTTAGGTTTAAATTATATTTGAATTCTATGAGAATCTCTAACACATAAACAGTTAACAAACAAAAGACAAGACATCGGACTGTGATCCTCATTAGGAGTGAGAGGCACTTCAATAGGTTCAACAGAGAGCAGTTTGAAGCATCCTATACTAATTTATTCCAACAGCTACACCACAGCACCTACAATAGATGACAGTCAGTTCTCTTTCGTGCAGTAGTTATGGTCTATAAAGTTCTGCAAACACTGAAATGTCAAATACAAGGTCAGGTTCCTGAAAGCCTCTGGTCAAATAGTGGAGCCCATCTCTCTTCTCCCCCAAATGTGGACTGTCCCTGTGATATGACACAGAACTTAAAGCCAGACCTTCCATGTCCATCCTTCCAGGAACCCAGTCATCAAGCACAAAGTCCGACCCACTCAGTCTACCGCACACTGTGAGAAATCCCACACTAAACATGTGAAAAGTGGGGGTGGGGGTGAGGAGGTGGGGGAGAGGCGGGGGAGAGAAAGAGATGCTGTGGGACAGAGCACCCACCATGAACCCATCTGACTGAGGCCCTTTGGGACTTTATAACCGTCCTAGGGCCCCAGCTGGCACAATATGAAGCAGAAAAACTTCCTGATCCATCCACAGAATTGTGAGAAATGATAAATTGTTTAAGTTTAAAACAAGATACTAAACAGTTCATTACCTACAAGGGAGCACCCATACGACTGTCAGCTGATTTCTCAACAGAAATGATGCAGGCCAGACGGGAGTGGCAAGAAATATTCAACGTAAAAAAATACATATATATTCAACGTGATGAATAGCAAGAACCTACAACCAAGAATAATCTATCCAGCAAAGCTATCATTCAGAACTGAAGGGCAGATAAAGAGCTTCACAGAGAAGAAAAAGCTAAAGGAGTTCATCAACTCCAAACCAGTGTTATATGAAATGCTGAAAGGTACTCTTTTAGAAGAGGAAGAAGAAAAAAGTAAAGGACAAAAAATTATGAACAAATACATATTTATCAACAAGTGAATCTAAAAATTAAGTGAATTAAAAATTTGATCAACAGAAAAAAATAAATAAAATAAAAAATAAAACAAGATACTAACTTTAGTGTAATTGTGGCAACTCAAACAAACCGTTAATAAGTGTGCTGAACTAATTAAATTCACTGAAATAGTCTGTCTGATGCTTACCTTGGTGTTGGCCATGTCCACAATATACTGGTCTCCTTTAATACATTCCATGACTTCAAAACCATCCCTGTCAATCACTTTGGCTTGAGAGCTTCCGGATACGACAAGAATCATGTCTCCTGTGTTACTGTACTGCAGTGACTTGATCTGATGGCTGTGCAAAAAAAAAAAAAGAAATAGTCTGGTAAGACACGGAGCACAATGCTTATACTTTAGCCACAAGAAGTACTGTCAGAGAGAAAGTCACAAAACTGCACAAATCGATAATCCTACAAAATCAGGAAGGTCATCCTCCAATGTGCCCTCGCCACCAGCGGCTACCGTGTTAGTTCTCTCTCACAGCCATCTATTAACATCTTCTCCACTCATTTTATTTTCATAATCCTCACTGGAAGGTATTTTTTCATTTACATTTTAGAGGGGATGGGGAGGAAGAGAGAGAGACACATCCACTGATTGCCTCCCCCACCACCCTGATGGGGCCAAAAATGGAGCCTGCAACTGAGGTACATGCCTTTGACTAAGAATTAAACCCATTACCCTGCTGAAGCCGGTTTGGCTCAGTGAACAGAGCGTCGGTCTGTGGACTGAAGGGTCCCAGGTTCGAGCCCAGTCAAGGGCAAGTACCTTGGTTGCAGGCACATCCCCAGTGGGGGGCGTGCAGGAGGCAGCTGATCGATGTCTCTCATCGATGTTTCTAACTCTCTATCCCTCTCCCTTCCTCTCTGTAAAAAATCAATAAAATATATTTTAAACCCAGGCCAATGCTCTTAACTATTGAACAAATCAGCTAGGACTGTACTCATTTTAAATCTTTTTTTTTTTTTTATTGATTTTTTTTACAGAGAGGAAGGGAGAGAGATAGAAAGTGAGAAACATCGATGAGAGAGAGACATCGATCAACCACCTCCTGCACGCCCCACAGTGGAGATGTGCCCAACCGGAATCGAACCTGGGACCTTTTAGTCCGCAAGCCGATGCTCTATCCACTGAGCCAAACCGGTCTTGGCCATTTTAAATCTTTAATCCAACCAACTCCCCCTCTTCCAGCTACTGATTCTTCCCACTCTTTCCCAAAAGAAACAAAGAAGAACTGCCTCAACTCCCCCCAGGAATGTTATAAACTTCCTCGAACCTGAACTCTCTTCTTCCTTCTCCTTGATTACCATGTTGGAAAGGAATCACTTCCGCCTGAGGCAAACCTGCTGCCTACATGCTGGATCCCATCCCCTCCCATCTCCTCGGAATGTCTATCGGCTCTGACCTCCCCTTCACAGGTTGGCTATGCGAACAAATTTTCACCTTTATTTCTCTAGCCCTGTAGCATTCTTCTGCTCTCACCACTCCACTGACACCGCTCCGGGCATGTGGCTGTGGTGAACACTGTGGTGCGCCATGCAGATCTACCCCGAGGACCAAAGTACTCATTTCCCCGCTCCCAGGACTTGCCTGCTGAAGGCTAACCAACAACGGAATCCTCAGGAATCTCCCCAAGTTGCAGAGAACACCCTCACTCAAGGTTGTTACCACTCACAGCAGCCCACACTCAAAGCCCGGCTGACAAGCGGTAAAATGGCCCGGCTCTCTGTTCAGTGTGGGTTTGCTGGGAAGGGTCAGTCCGCCTTCAGCTCCCCCGGGGAGATCAGCTGAGGCTACTCCTGCAATTACATGGCAGTGCGATTTCTCCATCTTCCTAGTTTCCCTTGCGCGCTTTTTTAAGTCATTATGCAACTCCCACGTGTGGCTTTCAGTCACAAATTTGGAAAGATTATTAAATCTTAGGTACACTCCTTAGGTAAAACTTCTCATTCACCTTGCTATCAAACAGTCCATAGCATTCTTCAGAGATGGCGCGCAAACCATCACAGCACAGCAATCTGGGAGGTGTGTGTGTACAGGTGCCATGCTCTTCCAAAAATCTCCAGACAAATGTGAATGGGAAGCTGAGGTTATGCACCTTAAGTAAATATCAATGACAATCCCATAAAGAATTCTATGGAGCCAAAACTGGTTTGGCTCAGTGGATAGAGTGTCGGCCTGTGGACTGGAAGGTCCCAGGTTCGATTCTGGTAAAGGGCTCGTACCTTGGTTGCGGGCACATCCCCAATAGGAGGTGTGCAGGAGGCAGCTGATCGATGGATGTTTCTAGCGCTCTCTCTCTCTCTCTCCCTTCCTCTCTGTAAAAAAAATCAATAAAATATATTTTTTTTAAAAAAAGAATTCTTTGGAGAACCAACTTAATGATCAAGGCCCCAAACATAAATGTTCTCTATCAGAAGTAAAAACAAACATCATTTTTTAAGCTGTCTTTATAGCCTGCTGTATGATTTATCCTCACAGTTCATTCTTAAAATAAAATAACATAATCTTAACAAAATGTTAGATTATTTAATCCAATTTACTTTCTAAGTTTATAATTTCAAGGCTGATAAAGGGGTATTTCAGAAAACAATTCTGTCTTCAGAAAGAGAATATATATAAAATTAAAATGTATGTGGGTCGGCTAGGTCTCAATAGTATTATTCTTTTTTTTTAATATTTTATTGATTTTTTACAGAGAGGAAGGGAAAGGGATAGAAAGTCAGAAACATCAATGAGAGAGACATCAATCAGCCGCCTCCTGCACGCCCCACACTGGAGATGTGCCCGCAAGCAAGGTACATGCCCCCGACCGGAATCGAACCTGGGACCTTTCAGTCCACAGGCTGACGCTCTATTCACTAGCCAAACCGGTCTCGGCAGTATTATTCTTCCTGGTTAGTTACCAAATCCAAATCAGATACTGACCAATGAAACGCCTCTCTGCCAGCCACCACTAATTACACACTGCCGCTCAGAATTTATACGACCAGCTCTCCTAAAATGTTGAAGTTCTAGCTGATCGTTTTTGAAATATTTATTCTCCAAGAAGCCACTCGTAAGTCTAATCCACAATCCTGTCTCGACTGGCACAGACCATCCAAACAGAGACCTGAGTGGGCTCGGAGGAGAGACTGTGACAATGGGAGGAGTGTCACCACAGGCCCAGGTCAAAGTGTCCAGGTGGGTGAGGAACAGACGCTCCCAAACCAGCTATGAAAAAGGAACCTCGAAAAGCGAAGGTGGAGCGGCCTCTGGGTGCTTCCTGCCTCAGACAGAGAAACCCCTCCTGGCACCTCTCAAGTCCTGGGAAGGAGTGGCATCCTGAGCAAAGTTCCGACCAGGCTCCACGTTTAACTGGAAGTCCATAAGGAGGCGCCGGTAAGATCAAAAACTAAATGTTTGATCACATGTCCCAACTGTCCATTCACTGCCTCTCAGCTGCAAAGTCAACCTCCGCTGCCTGCTCTGCAGAAATGGACGTGGGCCTTCCAAGGTGATTCCTTTGCCAGTGGGCAGGGGTAGAGAGCGCGGGAGAGCAGGGCAGGGGGAGGGCTTCCTTCCTGGTCTAGAGGGCTCCGCTGGGTGGGCGCCCGCCTGCCCTCGGCTTCCCTGTGCCCGGCTCCCGCTGTCTGTGCGGCGCCTCCACTGCCCAGCCCCTGAAGTGCACGGCCACCCGCAGCTGGCAGCACCGGGCGCTTCCCCAGCACCTCCATGCGGCTTCGCGGGAGAGGGTCCTGGTGGGCCAGGTTTCTGGAAAGTTCTGCTGTCATAACAGCACAGCAATCAGTGGGCCACAGCCTTGCCCTCTCAAAGGAGGTCCGGATCTCAGTCTTGAGGCCTCTCCCTTGAAGGTTTTACAGTGGTACCTCGAGATATGAGTTTAATTCGTTCTGTAACCTTGAGGCGTGGGAAACTAGGAGACGCTCGCGTCGAGGTAAACTGGTGGGTCGTGTGCAGCTGGCAGATCCGAGACAATGACTCCTATCTCAAATGTTGCTCGTATTTCAAAGCAAAAATCGCTCGCTCGACGGCTCGTATCTCAAAAATCTCGTATGTTAGGGCACTCGTATCTCAAGGTACCGCTGTATTTCTCTCCCTTAAGGTAGTGGTTGCTCCCTGTATCTGCTGTTCCTATAGTCTTTAGTTTTCTCTACTTTTGACTAGCCACTCCCTCAGTACTCCAATCCCGTCACAGTCAGTAATTCTGTATTATAAACTTTCCCATCCAAACGACTGTGACTTCCTCTCCTAATCAGACCCTGGCTGATAGACCAAATTCCAAGCTCCAAACTGAAGCTGAGAGAAGGGGAGGCTGTTTAGTCCATTATTTTTCTACGTAAACAAACAGACCCGCTCTGATAATGAGCGGGGCCAGCCTGCCGAGCTGAGGTCCTGTGAAGCAGGCGAGAGTGAGCCAGGCGGTTCACAGGCGCGTCTTTGTTTACAGTCTCCCATTTGGGGGAGTCTTTATTTTCTTCCCCAACTCCGAAAGATCGAGTCCCGTAAGCAAGCGTTTCGTGTGTGTGTTTTTCTGGTGAATCATTTCCATCTCCAAAGGGGAAGGGAAACCTAAAATAACAGTGAAATTGAAGAGGCCGTGGCAGTAAAGCGTCAGTGGCTCCTTTCTCTGGCTACCTGCTCCACCAGATTTCCCCCGAGGAAGGAATACAAAACCTCAGAGACCAGAACTATACAGTGGTGCCTTGAGATACGAGTGCCCTAACATACGAGATTTTTGAGATACGAGCCGTCGAGCGAGCGATTTTTGCTTTGAAATACGAGCAACAGTTGAGATAGGAGTCATCGCGCGGATCGGCCGGCTGCACACGGCCCACCAGTTTACCGCGACTCGAGCGTCTCATAGTTTCCCACGCCTCAAGGTTACGGAACGAATTAAACTCGTATCTCGAGGTGCCACTGTACCCCCCTCGCCCTGGGAACTCTGTGGGAAAACTCATGTTCCCTCCGCCCGGGTTGCACGCTCTCTGCCAGCATTAAAGTGAAATGCTCAGCGACCGGCTCCCCGTGCCCGTCCCCCTTTGCTCCTCACTCTGCGGCCACCGAGTTAAAAGGCGGGATTAAGAGTCATTAGACACAGTACTAAGGAGAATTAAAGGGGCTTGAGCAGGGGTGTAGCATCTGCTCCTCGGATTCCTGCCCCCACAGCTAAGATTCCCATCAAAGGGCAGCGGGGAAAGCCGATCTTGACAGTGAACTGGAGTCGCGAGGAAGCCGCATCCTCCGGGGAGGGACTGTCCCCCGGGCCGGCTTAGCGACCTGCCTTGCGCAATCCTCTCTGTGAAGTTGTCACGGGGGTAGGGGGTGCTGGAGTGGAAGTGGAGGGAGCGGCGAGGTGCAGACGGAGGCTCCTTTTAAGCAGTTTCTGCTCCGCCAGCAAAATAAGCCGAGACTCGCAGGACAGATGAGCAGCTGCCGGCTGTCACTCGGGCCCGGGAGCCACGGTGTGAGAGCGCGGCGGAATGTGAGCCGAGGCCAGGGCTCCGGCCCTGTCCCCCCGCTAATGGCTGTGGAGCAAAGCAAGCCCACGAGCTCGGCCTCCCGGTTTTCTGGGGAGTCAGTGGTGGGGACAGACCGCATGGATGAGGGGATAGCGTGGCCGATCCTGGTTTCCGCCACTGAAAACCAGGGGAGCCGAGACCAGTTTGGCTCAGTGGATAGAGCGTCAGCCTGCAGACTGAAAGGTCCCGGGTTCGATTCGGGTTGGGGGCATGTACCTTGCTTGCGGGCACATCTCCAGTGGGGGGCGTGCAGGAGGCGGCTGATCGATGTCTCTCTCATCAATGTTTCTGACTTTCTATCTCTCTCCCTTCCTCTCTGTAAAAAATCAATAAAATATATTAAGAAAAAGAAAAAAGAAAAAGAAAACCAGGGGGAATCACACGTGTAGGGCTGAGTGGGAACTGAAACTAGGCCGCGTACAGGTACCTGGCACAGCACACGAAGCAGGTGGCTGCTATTGTTATTACTTCCTTATCTCCCAGGTCTCTTTGGGATTGAGGGGAGAAATATCGGAATTGGTAGAAACTATTCAGAAACTTCTGTTAGAAAAGAAGCAGAGAGATTAGAAAAACACCTCCCCAAAAGGGGAGCCTCATGTGGAAATCCCCCACGAAGCACAGATTCCTGGGGCAGCAGGTCTCAAAGGAGAAAGGCTGCCTGTGGACACAGCACCACAGGGGACCGCTGGCAGCTGGAGAGGATGGTCAGACATGGCACAGGGTGGTGAGACGGAGATGTGCCAACCGGGCAGGACCTAGCGACGAGCTGCCCTGACACAGCATCCATCACAGAGAGGAGACTCCCCTTCAGGGCCACTGTCAGCCCCTCAGGCCCTCAGGCCCCAGCCGCAGCCCACGAGCGACAAGACCCTCTGTTTAAGAAGGGAGGAGCCCTGAGCTGTGAGGACCCGGTCGGCCTGCTGGACACCAGGCGAAGGAGTAAAATAGCGAGGAGGTTGTGAAGAGGTTCTAGAGCAGCGGTCAGCAAACTTCTTCTGTAAATGCTTTAAGCTTTGCCAGCCATTTACAATATCTGCCGCATATTCTTTGTTGTGTTTAGTTTTAGATTCCTTTAAATTTGTAAAATTCGCCTAAACCGGTTTGGCTCAGTGGATAGAGCATCTGCCTGGGGACTGAAAGGTCCCAGGTTCGATTCCGGTCAAGGGCATGTACATTGGTTGCAGGCACATCCCCAGTAGGGGGCGTGCAGGAGGTGGCTGATCGATGTCTCTCTCTCATCGATGTTTCTGGCTTTCTATCCCTCTTCCTTCCTCTCTATGAAAAATCAATAAAATATATTAAAATTGTAAAATTCTCAGTTCAAGTGCCGTACAAATCCATGAGCTGGATTTGGCACTCTGGTCATAATCTGCCAATCACTGTTCTAGCGCATAAAAGACAAATAATATAGTTTTAATTAAGTAATCACCTGGGAAGTTGTCAGAAGTGCAAGTTCTTGCACCACACTGGATCCAAAGAATTAGACATTCTAAACGTGGGGTCTAGCCGAAACCGGTTTGGCTCATGAATAGAGCATCGGCCTGCGGACTGAAAGGTCCCAGGTTCGATTCCAGTCAAAGGCATGGATCTTGGTTGCGGGCACATCCCCAGTAAGAACGTGCAGGAGGCAGCTGATCGATGTCTCTCTCATCGATGTTTCTAACTCTCTATCCCTCTCCCTTCCTCTCTATGAAAAATCTCTTTTCCTCTCTGTAAACAATCAATAAAATATATTTTAAAAAGATAAAAATAAATAATAAACGTGGGGTCTAGTTTTTAACATTTTAACAAGCCCTTCAGATGGTTCTAATGCCTATTAAAGTTTCAAAACCACTGAACTATGGCGAAGCTTCACATGGTATGCTATGCAGCATTTAGAAAGAATATAGTATACATGTGATGATATTAAAAATCTCCAAGCAAGTACAGCAAAATGGGAAAGAAAAATAAATTATAGAATAACAACCATCTGATAATATTTATGAAAATAAAATATATACTATTCTTTGTTAGATACAGGTATTTGTTGCTAACTGCTTGGAAAAACCTCCATGATTAGATACCACAATGAAAACAGCGATTTCACCTAGGAAGTAGATTAAAATGGAGGTGATCAAGGGAGAGTTTTAGTCTTGCCTACAATGTTTTAAATTCTGTATGAGAAAAAAACATGCATTACTTAATTAAAATGTTTTAAAAAGAGGAAATTGAGAGCATCTAACCGTTTTTAAGTCGTGAAAGAGAATTCTTAACTTGGGTTGCCCTAAGTAATGCAAAAATTCTTAATATTTTATGAAAAACTTTATTCCATCTATATTTTTTTTTCTGGTATAGAGTACACGTCGGAAGGAAGGGATTGTGACTCAAACCTCCATAGGTAATTATTGAGAATCTGTGAAGAAACAGAGAAAATAAAAGATGACTAGCAGGCTGGATGAGAGAAAATAAAAGATGACTAGAGGGCTGGATGAGAGAAAATGTGGTACTGATTTCCACTAAGTGGCACAAAGGAAAACATTAGAAACTAGAGATCCACAAATCTAATATTGATGCTGGGCAAAAGTCCAAAACAAATTATTAAAGAGACTTCAAAACACCAAAAATGGAAGGCGCGCCACACAGAGGTGGAGCAACAATAAAAGTCAAGCACGTTTTAAAATCTGATGTTCATAATGGCAGATCAAGGAACACTGAACATCAGTCTCTTTAAGGGGTCCCAGGAGAGTGAGAACAAGGTTAAAAACACTGCAGCACCAAAGAGTCCTTTGAAGAAATCCATCAGAGGTACCCCAAATTCACACACCATACCTCACACACCATTCTAGCTCCCCTCCTCAGTGGCTACGGGGGTCCTTTGTGTGTGAACGCATCTCTGACACCCACTTATTCACCGTAACGCTGCCTCTTGGATATCAGCCAAATTCTGACATCTGCTACTTTAGGTGAAAAGATGGTCTGAAAACAGCATCCTGTGCTTTTATATCTTCAAGTATGTTATATCTTCAAGACCGTCTACCAATTCCCTCAGTTCTCTTGACAGATGAGATAGGAAAAATGTAGATTGTGACAAAAGAAGTTAGGAGTGAATTTATCTGCGTTATAGATATGCATGGGATTCTCACATGGATGAAGAACTTAAGTAAAAAGTTGTTTAACGTATCAATGTCAACATAAAGAAAGGCCTCCAGGGGCATTCCAGGGTCTGACTGCCATATTCAACAGTTATCAATTGAATGACAACATATTGCACATTTATCAAACTGAAAATTGGCAAAAAAAAAAAACAAGGATTGATCACTAATATGTTGGATGTTAGAATCAAAAATTGGAATAATTTGCTACCAAAATAAAGACACTGAAATTGAACCCCAAAAATGTAAATCCCTATATTGCACTTTTCCCTTTATTTAAAAAAGTTATTGTGAACCCAATTTAATAGTAGATAATACAGACGGGCATACAGGAAAAACATTAAAAGATCATTTGTGGTCTATAAGGCCTAAAATACTTATTATCAGACCCTTTACAGAAAACGTTGACAACCCCTGCTCTTGACCAGTAAGTCTTTTCCCAAGAACATGTTCTATCTTTGAAACAGAACACACTCTGTTAAGTAAACCTTAAGTAAACATTCTGTAATGCTAAACTTACAGTGGAACAAGGATACAGATCCACAGATCTGAAATGGCATTACATCTGCACCGGGGTTAAACAAATACGCACAGGGGTGGGTGGTGGGAGTCGGGTTTCTTACTGTCGGCAAGCTGGAGATTTCCCAGGAGGAAGAAGAGGGAAGGCTAGGATGAACCAATGTGCACCGGCTTAGAGGCAGAGACATGAGGATGAACGCCTAGGCGGCTTAAAATAGATGCAAACGGACACAGAAACAATTCTAGATCTAATGGCATGCACAGGTTAGCATCCATGCATACGCTTCTAGCTCTGTCGTCTGAGAAGGCCTAAACGCACGGACACCCCTAGAGCAGTGGTCGGCAAACTCATTAGCCAACAGAGTGGCAGACTGCGGCTCGAGAGCCTCGGTTTGCCGACCACTCCCCTAGAGCAACAAGCACACCGAGACCCTAGCTCTTGTTTTCTGATCCCATTCTCCTCGGAAATCTGACTGATTCTAGGACTGGGGCAGGAAAGAATCTAAGGTGAGTCGGGAGCATCTTATAGTATCCAAAAGTAAGGAAGTGCTCAAAAAATAAAAAAGAATGTTAAAGAAAGGGATCTAGCTGAAACCAGTTTGGCTCAGTGGATAGAGCATCAGCCTGGGGACTGAAAGGTCCCAGGTTTGATTTCAGTCAAGGGCATGTACATTGCTTGCAGGCACATCCCCAGTAGGGGGCGTGCAGGAGGAGGCTGATCGATGTCTCTCTCTCATTGATGTTTCTGGCTTTCTATCCCTTTCCCTTCCTCTCTGTGAAAAATCAATAAAAATATATTTAAAAAAAAAAAAAAAGAAAGAAAGAGATCTAAGAACCAAACTGAAATAGCTCCCAATGGGCACGACTGAAACGATCTGAGCCACACAATCAGTCACTAAGTACTGGCACACAACCCAAGGAAGGAAACAAATGGGCAGTAGTCCATGCTGGTGGGGAAATAATTAAATAAGCTAATATGTGGGGAAAGAGACAATTCTTCCTTATAGAAGAATTCCAAGTAGTTTATGTAGATACCACTTTCTCTAGGAGAGAAAGCTTAATCTTTCAACTCTCCCAAGGGTGAGCAGCATTTATTGACTTGCTTTCAAGGAAGTAGCGTATAGAAAGGGGAGGGAAAAGGAACAGTACAGTAGAGAAACTTAAAAACACAACAGCATGCCTGGCCACGTTAGAGAGTGGGAATTCTTGAGCATGCTTCCTCCTAGTACTACTCCCATTCCAGGGAGGCCATGGCCTATGTCCAGACAGAGCTGTCAGTGCTGACACCAGGCCAGGCCTTGAGATTTGGTCACATGGCCCCTTCCCAGCACGCAGGCCTTCTTCCATAGAACACTGTCAGCTTTCTGAGGGACAGGATGACCCTGTGAACAACATGGTCGTCAATGGCATGACTCTGACATTGCTTGGGAAAACC
The DNA here is from genome assembly GCA_004026805.1 of Lasiurus borealis. Taxonomy (NCBI): domain Eukaryota; kingdom Metazoa; phylum Chordata; class Mammalia; order Chiroptera; family Vespertilionidae; genus Lasiurus; species Lasiurus borealis. Next base: position 113,983 of record PVJN01001925.1, read on the forward strand.
TGTTTTGTCTTGGTGTTTTGTTCTGCAAAAACAAGAGGTAGTAAATGTGCTTAAAAGTGGTCCTGCACAGCCGAACTGGTTTGGCTCAGTGGGTAGAGCATTGATCTGCGGACTGAAGGGTCCCAAGTTCGATTCTGGTCAAGGGCATGTATTCTGGTTGTGGGCACATCCCCAGTAGGGGGCGTTCAGGAGGCGGCTGATTGATGTTTCTCTCTCAGCGATGTTTCTAACTCTCCCTCTCCCTTTCTCTCTGTAAAAAATCAACAACAAAAAATTTTTTTTTTAAAGTGGTCCTGCACAAAGGGTCAGGGCTGCTCTCTGGACTCTGAGTGGAGAAAGAAAGAGCAGTCACCAGCCAGCTAGTAAAGGCTCCCTAACTGTTAATTTGGTCTGGACTCCAGTGGTCGTTCACTTGTGTTCGCTCCACAACAGCCGGTGTGGCTCAGAGGTTGAACAACGACCTATGAACCAGGAGGTCATGGTTCAATTCCCAGTTGGGGCACATGCCCAGGTGTGGGCTTGATCCTGATGGGGAGTGTGATGTGCTTCTTTCTCATCATTGATGTTTCTCTCTCTCTCCCTCTCCCTTTCTCTCTGAAATCAATAAAAATATTTAAAAAAAAAAAACATGATAGCATGTACACATGATATGTGATAACAAAAGTACTTCATCTCTGTCATATTCAGCCCTAAAACCCACATAACCAAAAACCTAGCCTAACTATAAGAAAACCATAAAAAAACAAATTGAGGGAGTTTGTACAAAATACCTTAACAATACACCTCAAAGATTCAAGGCACGAGAAAAAGGAAGCCCTGAGAAACTATCATGAAGACTAAATGGAATACGGTATCTTAAAGGGGTATTAGTAAGAAAAAAAAAAAAGGTAAAATCTAAAAGTTTGGAGTTTCAAGAAATAAGTAAATAAATAAAAATTTGGAGTTAGCGTATCAACATTAGTTTAGTTGTCACAAATGTAGTTTGGCTCTGTGGTTAGAGCATCGGCCTAGGGACTGAAAGGTCCCAGGTTCAATTCCAGTCAAGGCCATATACCTTGGTTGCTGGCACAACCCCAGTAAGAGGTGTGCAGGAAGCAGCTGATTGATGTTTCTCTCTCATCGATGTTTCTAACACTCTATCCCTCTCCTTTCCTCTCTGTAAAAAATCAATGAAATATACTTTAAAAAAAAAATGTAGAATGGTAATGTGGAATGTTAACAATGGAAGAAACTGTGTTAGGGGTATACCTGAATTCTGGACTATCTTTGCAGCTTTCTGTAAATTAAAAAGTTTTCTGAAATTAAAAATTTACTGAAATTTTGAAATGAAAATATCAATGATCTTGTCATTTTTAAATGTTTTCCATTTACTTTTTTAAAATATATATTTTTATTGACTTCCGAGAGGAAGGAAGAGGGAGAAAGAGATAGAAACATCAATGCTGAGAGAGAATCATTGATTGGCTGCCTCCTGCATGCCCCCTGTTGGGGAGTGAGCCAGCAACCCGGGCATGTGCACTTGACCAGAATCTAACCTGGGACCCTTCAGTCCATAGGCCGATGCTCTATCCACCAAGTCAAACCAGTTAGGACTCATTTAGTTTTTTAAAAATTGATTTGAGAGACAGGGAGAAGAAAGATGGGAGGGGGGAGGGGCAGGGAAGGGGAGAGAGAGAGAGAGAGAGAGAGAGAGAGAGAGAGAGAGAGAGAGAGAGAGAGAAACATGGATGACAGAGAAACAGTGATTGGCTGCCTCCTGCACACCCCCTACCGGTTATTGAGCCCCCAACTCGGGCATGTGCCCTGACCAGGAATCAAACTGGCAACCTTTGGTGTAAGGGACGATGCTCCAACTAAGTGAGTCACAATGGTCAGGCCCTATCTTGCCATTTAAATATACATGCATGCACACACATGTAACCATATTTTCCACCTCTTTCCACAGAAGAGGTCAAGAAACAGTAATAACCCCCTATCAATGAGCATGTGTAACATCCAGATTTGGTCTCTAAATACCATTTCCAATCAATGATTCTCTCTCATCATTGATGTTTCTATCTCTCTCCCTCTCCTTCCTCTCTGAAATCAATAAAAATATATTAAAAAAAAAAATAGACCTCTATGGGGCATGCTGACTCCAGGACTTAGAAGGGAATGTACCAGGAAGCCTACATCATGTCATGCCAGAAAATAAGTAAGTTTTTAAAGACTAATGAGGTCATGTTGAAACTACATAGCAATCAGGAATTCCCAATGCCCAAATCTGGGACAATTTAAATATCAAAAAGAATAATGACTGCAATTGACCGAAACACATGAACATTTTAAAATCATAAATACTGATACTCAGAGAAGAAAAAGTAAAAAAAAAGAAAAACACAACACCATCAGCATCAATAACAGTAACAACTCATTTATCATCAGTAACCCTTAAGCTGAAAATGGGTAATTACAGGAAAATAACTAAGCATTCCTCCTGCTTCCCCAGTACAAGCAGTATTTCAGGAGAACCAAATCATATTGGTGAATAAAGAAAAGTTCTTTTAGAAAAATGTCAGCAAACAAACGTAGACTCAATAAAACTGGAAAATCACCAACTTGCAACCCTCACTGAGATAACTGATTTAGGGACAAATAATTAATGGACACTAAATTTTACTAAGTGAAGGGATGATGAGTATTTGGATATTTACCTTGTACCAAAATATGTCCCCACAAAATTCCTGCCTATCTCAAGTATATAATATTAACTTTACAATCAAGAAAGCAGATATTACCAATTTAATTCAAGAACCAACTCTAATTGCTAGTCACTAAGAGTGACAACAACTAGACAATACATGTGATCAAATGTGAATGATAATCAAACCTTTGAAACTTCTATTGGAAATACTGGAGATAAAGAAATAGTTAGTACTGGCCAAGTTGCTAAGTGATTAGAGTGTTTTCCCATGCAGGGTCCAGGTTTGATTTTGATCCCTGATCAGGCTATGTACAGAGGCAGCCATGTTTTTGTCTTTCTCTCTCTCTTCTTCTCCCTTCCTCTCTCACTAGAATCAATGAGTAGGGGGGGGGGGGGTAAACATATCCTCAAGTGAGGATTAAAACAACAGCCAGGCTGGTATGCCTCAGTGGTTGAGCATCAACCCATGAACCAGTTCGATTCCCAGTCAGGGCACATGCCTGGGTTGCAGGCTCCATCCCCAGTGTGGAGTGTGCAAGAGACAGTCTATCAATGGTTCTGTCTCATCATTAATGTTTCTATTTTTCTCTCACTCTCCCTTCCTCTCTAAAATCAATAAAAATATTTTTTACAAACAAGCAAATAACAACAAAAAACAAGAAATGTCTTAAAACGTAGGTTAATGAAACTAAACAAAGAAATTAAGGTACATTTTACTTTCATTTGAATAATGGAAGTAGTATTCAGTTATATAAACCTCCTATATTTTGGTACAAACCATTTTAGATAGAATTCAAATAAGAACAGTACTCTGTCTTAAAATGAAAGTATTAAGTTGAGCAATACACACCATTCACAGGGTTGAAGGGATCGAAATGCCTTAAAAGAAGCATCCATTCCAGCAAAATCCCAAAACTTAACATCGTAATCATATCCTCCAGTCACCAAGCGGGCACCTGAGGGGTCCAGACCCAAAGCAGAAACCTGGTTTAAAAAAACACACAAATTCATTGGAGAAAGCTATTGATAGTCTACTAGAGGCCCAGTGCACAAAAATTCAGGCACTAGCGGGGGTGGGGGGCCCTCAGCCTGGCCTGCACCCTCTCGTAGTCCAGGACCCCGCAGGAAATGTCCAACTGATGGCTCGGGCCCACTTCCTGGGAGACTGGACCTAAGTTGGCAGTCAGACATCCCTCTGGCAGCCCAGGAGCCCTTGTGGGATGTCCACCTGCCGGCTTAGACCGACTCCCCAGCGGATCAGGCCCAAGCTGGCCATCAGACATCCCTCTAACAGCCAGGAGCCCTCGGGGAATGTGCGACTAACGGTTAGGTCTGCTCACCTCCGGGAGCAGGACTAGGTCATTAGTCAGACATCCTCAGTGCTGCCACGGAGGCGGGAGAGGCTCCTGCCACTGCTGCCGTGCTGGCAGCCATGAAACGGCTTCTCGCTAAGCGACGCCCCCCTGTGGAAGCGCACTGACCATCACAAGGCAGCTCCGGAGTTGAGCGTCTGCCCCCTGAACAGTGGAACAACTGGTCGCTATGACGTGCACTGACCGCTAGGGGGCAGATGCTCAATGCAGGAGCTGCCCCCTGGTGGTCAGTGGGCTCCCACAGCAGGAGCGCTGCTCAGCCAGAAACCCTGAGCTGGGCTCCAGGCTGATGAGTGCAGCAGCGGTCACAGAAGCTTCCCCCGCCTCTGCAGCAGCGATAAGGATGTCTGACTGCCAGCTTAGGCCCAAATCCCTCAAGGGCTCCTGGACTGTGAGAAGGGGAACCCCCCCCACACACCCCTAGAGCATGAATTTCATGTATCGGGCCTCTAGGGTAGATATAATATCAATAATTAGATAGAAATAATTTCTTAAGGCAGTAACTCTCAGACACTGGTTTCAAGACTCTACATTCTTAAAATCCATGGAGGATCCCAAAATGTAGTTATTTATGTGAGTCATATCTACACTAATAAAAGAGAAAAATGCAAATTGACCATACCTTCGCAACACCCACCAGCCAATCAGGAGTATGCAAATTAACCCAACAAAGATGGCAGATGCATTTGCATATGCAGATGTTCCAGCCCACCCCTGCTGCTCCAGGCCTTTGGGCAGCATGGGAAGGCAGAAAGGCAGCTCCAGGCCAGAGCGAAGGCAGGAAAGCGGCGCTGGCAGCCAGGGGAAGGCAGGCCCATTTGTGCACGAATCTTTGTGCATCGAGCCTCTAGTGTATCAATATCTATCATAGCAGAAATTAAAACTAAGGCATTTTAAAATATTTATTGTTTGCTTCATTTAAAATAACATTTGCACAAATATTTTTATGAAAACAATATTTTCAAAAGTAAAAAAATGTAGTGAGAATGTCATTGTTAATATCCTTGTCTATTAATTATATTATGTCATTTCTGGGTCTATTCCTATTTATTAATGTTTCACACTCATTATTAGATGTATTGTCTTACTTCTTTACATGTCAGGCAACTAGAAAAATGTAGCTTAATGATAAAGAGAAAGCAAAATCATTTTATTCTTTCATTGATTCATAAGCAAATTTCATTCATTCAACTATCACTTTTTAATGGGTTTGGTAGTAAGATAAAATTATTTCATCTTAACCTTTAAATAAATATAATAATATGAAAAATAATCTATTCATCTCAGTAATATAAACTTAGAACAATACAGTGACTATTTTATGTTCAATTCTTATCTCAACATTCATCTGAAAAATGAACTCAGGCTTTTACTGATATAAAAATAAAGCTAAGAGTAATGAGAAATTTTCCCACACCATAAAAAAAGAAAACTGTATTTGAGTTTCATTTCTTTCTTTCACTTGTAATATTCTTATATCAAAGAAGAAGAGGTTTTAAAGCCAATAATAACACAATAATAATTGTTTCTATCTTAAATGAAACTCAATGGCTATTTTGGTTGAACAGAAAAATAACCTTTCCTTAATGTCTATAGTGTTTGTTTTATCAGTTGATTGTATTCTTAATATACATGTTATCTTTTTAGTTCACTTTTCTATAAGAGCCCTGTTATTGAAAGAAAAGAATCAAAATTTTTAAACTTACTGTTTTAGTGCCATGCTTTAGCGTTATCTCATGAGAATCAGGGATCTTTTGAACAGGATTCTAAAAAAGGAAAATTCCATGACATTGAAGAGGTATTATAACATGCCACATTCACAGGAAAGATAATTTTTAAAAATTGCATCACTGAACGCTTTAACATAAGCTTAAAAAATCGGGGAATTAAAAGTGTAAGGATATCTTATTTCTACATGTCTAGATAAGTCATAATTGGTCATTTTGAGCTGATAATGAATTTATCTTAAAGCTCTTAAAACAATAAATCTAAAAAACATTCGAGATTGCATGAAACTCTAAGGCCCTCATCATCCAAAATATTTAAAGTCTGCTTTTCGCTGGTACTCTGGCATACCTTAAAGTAGCTATGCACTTAATGTATAACAGATAACAAAATCTACACAGGGTGTATATATATATATATATATATATATATATATATATATATATGCTACGTATACTTGTGTGAGGGCTGAGAACAGATCTAATGTTTCACTTACAGAAGAATATATTATGGCCTGTGCCTCATTTCTTAAGTAATATCTTTCTCATCACTCAGAAAACAAAAACACTGTCACCAAGAGGAGGGATGAAAATGATTTCACTGATTTCAATGCAGAATGTGCCTATATATAGACAATTTCTGACATTTAAAGAAAAGTCTTACAAGAACACAGAACAACTTAGTATTTACATTAGCAGTAAATTAAATGTTTAAATAAATGTTGTTTACATTTAAAATCAAAGGTTTACTGGAAATCATGTAGGGCATAACTCATAAAAAGCCCATATAATTGGCACAACTAAATCATCTAAAATAGTAGCAATCCATCTTTTGGTAACATATCACTTGATGGTGACTGTTCTTTTTCCAGAACTTTTACTAATGACTCTTTGAAATATGACTTAGTGCAAAATTTGCTCTAACAGTAAAATATTGTCAAGACTTTCCTGCCAGGGGACATCATAAACTACAAGACTTCAATTAAGTAATTTATTACCAGAATTCATAACAAGAGCCACAGGCATAATGGAAGCGGGAGAGAGATACCAGTTTTTGTTTTGGTTTGGTTTGAAATGCCAGCCACAGGATTATTTCCCAGGCTCTTTGCTCTCCACCCAGTAACAACAATGATAGCAAACATATCTGGAATAACATGAGCAATTCCATCTGACGTACACCCCTGTAATGTTTTCAAAAGGCTTGCAAATCAGAAATTTCTGGGGTTCAGATGGCCTAAGTCTAAAAAGCAATTTCATTTTTTATATATGGGATATATGTTATACTGTACACCACACATAGTGTGGCACGTGCAGTCTCCATGTCTTCAATATTGCAAGAAGAAAAGACCATTTCCTATATAATTATTTTTTAAATATATTTTTGTTGATTTCTAAGAGGAAGAGAGGAGAGATAGAAATATCAATGATGAGAGTGACTCATTGATTGGCTGCCTCCTGCACACTCCATACAGGGTACCGAACCACAAGATGTGCCCTGATCAGGAACCGAACAGTAACCTCCTAGTTCATAGGTCGATGCTCAACCACTGAACCATGCCAGCTAGGCCCTATCTAATTCTCACAACTGGTTCCAATCCTTCTATTAGTAGTATTACCATACCACCTCTAAATTACCTACAAGCTATTCAAACCATATGGCAAGCTGCAAATCTTGGAGAACAATTCTCAGTCACATGACTTACAAGTGCATGGTTAAATAACTTTTTATACTTGTATGAAGGCTGAGAAATTCAAAAATGGGTAGTTCATTAATAAAAGAGAAATATGCAAATTGACCATACCTCCGTGGCACCCACCAGCCAGTTCGGAGTGGGTATGCAAATTAACCCAACAAAGATGATGTGTGAATTTGCATATACAGGCACACATTGGCTGAGGGGGGTGGGACGCCTGCTATGAGGGAGAGGGTGCCAGAGGGCGGGAGATGGAGGGAGCTACAAGAGCAGGGCTCCGACAGGAGCAGAAAAGACTGAAAGCTCCAGCCAGAGTGAAAACTGAAGGCTCCAGCCAATCGGCCAGAGCAAAGACTCTGGCTGGATCGAAGATGAAAGGTGGTGGCCAGAGTGAAGACCTGGGTCCCAGGTGCCGGAGGAAAACCGGTGCCAGCAGCTAGCAGAAGGAAGGCCTATTGCACGAATCTTCGTGTAACGGGTCTCTAGTATTTTATAACATTTGACTTATGATTCCAGGTTAAGTTTATAAAATTAATATTTTTAAGAAGTTTTTGGTCATAGAGTACAGACTTTTAGTTAAAATTTGAATTAAGTTCTGGAGATCTAATGTTCAGCTTGATGACTATCCTATCTAATAAAGAGATGATATACAAATTGACCATCACTCCAATACACAAGATGTCCGCCCCCATGTGGTCAAAGATGGCTGCTCCATGTGGACACGAGATGGCCGCCACCAGATGGCCAGCAGGGAAGGGCAGTTGTGAGAGATCAGGCCCGCAGGGGAGGGCAGTTGGGGGCAACCAGGCCCATAGGGGAGGGTAGTTGGGGGCAACCAGACCAGCAGGGGAGGGCAGTCAGGGGTGACCAGGGTTGCAAGGAAGGGAAATTAGGGGTGACCAGGCCAACAGGGGAGGGCAGTTAGGGGCAATCAGGGTGGCAGGGGAGCAGTTAGGCCTCAATCAGGCTGGCAAGGGAGTGGTTACGGGGTGATCAGGCTGGCAGGCAGAAGCGGTTAGGGGCAATCAGGCAGGCGAGTGGTTGGGAGCCAACAGTCCTGGATTGTGAGATGGGTCCAGATTGGAGAGCATGCAGGCTGGGCTGAGGGACACTCCCCCCTTCATGCACAACTTTCATGCACTGGGCCTCTAATAGTTAATAATACTGTATTATCTATTTGAAATTTGCTAAAATAATAGAAGTTGAGTTGTCTCACAATACCAAAAAAAAAAAGTAACTATGTGAGGTGATGAATATATTAATTAACTTGATTGTAGTGAATATTTTACAAGGTGCCATATATCAGACCATCATGTTGTATAACTTAAACACATGCAATTTTTATTTGTAAATTATACCTCAATAAAGCAGGAAAATAAATAAAATATCATTAAAAAACCAAGTTTCATATATAATTAAAAGTAGATCCACTTTTCTTGTAACATACTAATCTCTAAAGCACCTAGCAATATTCCTATGATTTACTGTGACATTTGTTTTTCACTCATTACTTATTAATGCATATAACAGCCCACTCTTCCCCAAAGCATTAACCATTGCAGGTAGGAATGAAAGAACACAGGGGTTCGGCTTGCCGGGAAAGGGGGATGGCTGGCAATAACAGAATTAAGGAGGAACCAGGTATGGCTTTTGAGGATCCCTGCAGTGAAACTCCTCCCTCCCCCTCCTTCATCCCCACCTAACGAGAATGCTTTCTTTTATACCTTTTACAACTATAAAGAAAGAGGGAGCATTTTACCTCCTCGACTGGGTCCCTGAGTGTTACCATCTGTCCTGTTCCTAAAAGAATCCTAACTCTGTGGTGCTGGTGGCAAAGATTTATACATTCTCACATCTTCCCAACTTACATAATTATCCCTTCAAAGCCTGAAGTCCTCAGCCCCTGTCTACAAAGAGAAAATATTGGTTAGAATATTTCATTTGAGCCAAAACCGGTTTGGCTCAGTGGATAGAGCGTCGGCCTGAGGACTGAAAGGTCCCAGGGTCGATTCCGGTCAAGGGCATGTAGTACCTTGGTTGCGGGCACACCCCCAGTAGGGGGCGTGCAAAGGCAGCTGATCGATATTTCTCTCTCATCGATGTTTCTAGCTCTCTATCCCTCTCCCTTCCTGTCTATAAAAAATAAATAAAATATATTTTTTTTAAATTAGAAAAAAAAACACACACAAAAACAAAACCTCAAGAAAAAAAAAAAGAATATTTCATTTAGGAAACAAACTGTCTTTTCATAGCTGAGTAAAGATGAATACAAGTTCTCAGAGGAGCTAAAAATTTACTCCAATGCCTGCAACTCAAAGCGCAGTCAAAGGAGCAGCGCCAGGGACACACCCAGGACCTGTCAGAAGTCCTGAACCTCACGCCTCTCCCAGACTTCTCAGTGCGAATCTGCTCTCTCACAACGTCCCCAGGGATTTACCTGCATCGCATTAAAGGGAGAGAGCAGAGGCTTTCTGAGGTTGTCACTTCACGGCAACACAAGGGCACAGTGTGATCACAGCGTGGCACCACTGCTGAGCTACACTGCAGAGACATCCTAAGATACTGTCCGTGACCTAAAAGCGACATTCCACTGAAACACCTTGGACGTGAATATGACTTAGCAAAACTCTTACTCTACAATCCGATTTTCCAAAACTGACAAGTAACGTGGGATATTCTCCCAATCCACACACCCTTCACTCAACAGCTACTCAAAAACAACTCATAGACTGCGTTAAAGAGACAGGGCAAGAAGAAGACAGGAATCTGGATTCTGTCTCTGACTAGTGGCAAGAATGAAAAATCCCTTCTTCTTAGAGCCTCTATTCCCTTCCATGTACTGGATATAAATAACAACAGTCACAGCATATACATGCCTCCTCTGGCGGGGCCCTTCTCAGACATGAATAAACGTTTAGGGTAAATGCCCCGCTGGAGTGGCTCCGTGGGTAGAACGTCTTCCTGTGCATCGAAGAGCTGCCAGGTCAGTTCCCAGGGTGGGCATGCAGGACACAGCTGATCGATGATTCTCTCTCATTATTCATGTTTCTCTCTTTCTCTCCCTCTTCTTTCCTCTCTGAAATTTATTTTTTTTAATTGTTTTAATATATTTTATTGATTTTTTACAGAGAGAAAGGGAGAAGGATAGAGAGTTAGAAACACTAATGAGAGAGAGACATCAATCAGCTGCCTCCTGCACGCCCCCTACTGGGGATGTGCTCGCAACCAGGATACATGCCCTTGACCAGAATCAAACTGGGGACCCTTCAGTCCACAGGCCAACGCTCTATCCACTGAGCCAAACTGGTTTTGGCAAAAAAAAAAATTTTTTAAGAGAAAGAAAGGCTCTCTGAGGAAACAAGCAAAGTGGTTAAGACGGAAAGATCAGTGTTCAGAGAGGTTGAGCAGGACCCAGAGTGGAAGGGCATGGAGTCAGAGAAATCTGAAGAGCCAAGTCATGCAGGGCTTTAGAGGTCAAGGCGAGAAACTAAGGTTTCTTAATGGCGTGACTGGAAGAAATGGGAGGGTTTGCCGACAGAAACACGACAAGGGAAGTACCGAGAGCTGGTACGTGTTTTAAAAGACTGGATTACTCTGGCGATCAGAGAAATAAACCTCTTGTCTAACTCCTACACTTAAATCTTAAATTACAAAGAAGCTACCCTTAATATTTCTGCAATTAACCTTATCCTAATGCAGGAATCGATTACTGATCTAAAAAGTTTAAAGACAAAAGCAAAAGTGAAAAAAGCAAACACCTAGAAATATCTTTATGTTACTATCAAACCATCAAAGAATATAAAGAATTTTTCTGCTTCCTTTTTTCCCCCCAGTAATTAATCTAGCATTAATCGCAACCTAAACATCACTTGTTCCAATTTGTGGCACATCTTGTTTTAAGATTCTTTTTTTTTTCTTCCACTGTAGACAGGAGACAGTTGAAAAAAAAAGTGGATTACTGACAAAGCTAAAATGCCTCTATTGCCCCCTAGTGCCCATCGTGAAGAATGAACACCTTCACACACTATCAATTTGAAAATGCTAAGTACACACTGGGTTTTGGAATAGAGCTTCTAGCCTCCTCTGCTGACAGAATCTTGCACATGTAATTACATTTCTTTGTTTTAAAGAACACTGATTTTCTCTGAAGTTAAAATCACAATGTTTTTAATTTTTTTTCTTTCCAGTAAGCTACAGTTCAATTAAAATTGGTCATTAATCAAATACTAGTAATGATGATGAAAACAATGGTAACACCCAGCAATTTAGAGTGCTTAGCGTGGGTCTAGTGTTTAGTGTTGACATGAATATTCTCATTCTCATACAAACTCTTGAGAACTAAGAAGAGAGTTTTGGGTTTTTTTCCACGTTTTAGTCTTAAAGCTTCCCACGCCTGAGGGAAGAGACTGATACAAGCGGTTGGCAGTGGCCGAGGCTGAAGGGACGAGGGGCGTCGGGCCAGGAGTCACAGAAGGGCAGCGTGGCACAAGCGTGGACTCCCCCACAGAACGTGCCAGGCAGGGAGTCAGGGAGAGTTCATGGAAACAGGTGCTCACAACTGAAAACGCACTGCTACATCTCGTCTTCAGTTACAGTCATAAAAACTCAACTTTCAGTTTTTGTAGCACTGGGAAACTGGATAGTAAGGATAATGAAAACCCTCAGTAATCCCAAAGTCTCCATTTAATTATAAGTTACAAACTTCTCTACCTTAAAAAAAAACACAAAAAACAGACTTATGCAAAATAAGTATGATTTTTCGCCTCTTTTCTCTGACCCTACCCACTTAAATTTTTATTCACTTATTAAATTCAGAGGAAAAAAATAATAAACCTTCAAACATTAATTACCTCGAGTTAATAGTTGGTGTGGTGTGACAAAGTTCAATAATGATATGTATATGATTTTCATTTGTATTATATTTGAAAGAACAATTTTATTAATATTATTATATTTAAGTAAATTGGGATAAAGAATGAGTGAAAAGCAAGTCTGTCATCAAAAGACATCATGATATACAACATTAACATTTCCAGTCCAAGGACTTCAGCAGTAACACTAGTCCAACTACTAACCAACAACTGAAGTCAAAAGCATATGAAAACACACAAAATAAGGCCCTTGCTGTATAGCTCAGTTGGTTAGAGCATCATCCCGATACATCATGGTTGGAGGTTCGATCCCCAGTCAGAGCACATACAAGAATCAACCAATGAATGCATACATAACTGAAACATCAAATGGGTGTCTTTTTCTCTGTGTCTCTTTGTATTTCTCATCAATAAATAAACAAAAACAAAAAATGATAACCATACTCAAGCAGAGTAATTCTTAATGTACCTATTAATTATGTTCTCTTAGAAAACTGATATTTTCCTCCCAATTCTAATACCATCAAAAACTCATGTTTAAAAAGTTATGTCACTCTTCTGCTCACTGTGATACTGCAGAGAAATTATTTTTCATCACTGCTCAACAAAATCATCGCATATGCTTAATGCTTAATCATAACTTGCATTATTTCATTTTATTTTCTCAGTTTCTTTATATTTTAGAGACTCCATTACTGGTTTTTAAGAGCTTGCTTATGACTAAAGATGTTAAGCATTTCTCATGCATTGAAAATGAAATACCATGTTTTTTGTTACTATTTTACTCTGGGGTTTTACTTTTGGGTTATATCAAACTTGTGTATGAAATATAATCATATTCTGTTTTAAAAAGTTATGTTCCTGGGAGGGAAGAACTATTTTTATGTGATGGAAATGTCCTATATCTTCTGCATATAACTGTCAAAAACTCATCAAACTGAAACCTTAAAGTTCTGTACACATTGCATTTAAATTACATCTCAATAAAAACCATCACATTTTTCAAAAAATTTTGTGAAACTGTTTAAAGAAGAGAAAACTATAACTATTTTTGGTCTCATTTGGCAGGTAGGTTCATAAGCAGTTATACTTCATACAATTAAATTAACTAACGTAATCGGACTATGGGGCAGCTCTCATAATTATTAAACCACTAGAGGCCCAGTGCATGAAATTCAGACACAGGTAAGGTCCCTAGGCCTGACCAGCCATCAGGGTTGATGGGGGCTGTCCAGCTGCCAGCTGGGGCCTTCCTTCATTCTGCGCCACCCCCTGGCGGTCAGCACCCATCACAGTGAGCGATCGAACTCCTGCTCTCCCGGTCGAACTCCTGAGGGGACACTTTGCATATTAGCCTTTTATATAGAGAGATTATATAACAAAAGTATAAGCTTAGGGTAAGGCACATATAATGGTCCTTACAGAACAAAGGGTCTAGTTAGTTACATTTCTATGCTCACATTTCCTCGGTTCACACTTCCAACCTGCTTCATTTTCCATTTTAAAACTGGGGATTAATGTGTCACAAAGAGAAAACACTCTCAAAAGCCATAAAGTAAACGTTTCAATTATAAAAACCAACTATGCTCCATTCCACTTGACAAATATTTACTCTGTATGTGCTATATAAAAGACACTGCACTAGAGTTGTAAGAGTTTTTCAAAGTTACTATATCATTTATATACAAGTCCCTATATTTCCTCTTTTTTTTTTTTTTAGAGAGAGAGGGGAAGGGAGGAGAAGAGATAGAAACATCAATGATGAGAGAATCATTGATCAGCTGCCTCCTGCACA
>PVJN01001926.1:0-128118 GCA_004026805.1 Lasiurus borealis
TATGTAACATACACAGATGACACACTTACTTCTCACAGGGCCTGCCCGCTGTTATTTCAACTTAAGTCTTTTCAGAAATATCACTGGAAGGAATCCAAATGGATTTTGTCAGAAAGGTACATAAAAAATTAAACTGAAAAATTAGCCTTCCAAAAGAGAAAAAAAAATTATCGTAGAAATATTAAAGAGCAGGCCTCTTCAAAAAAAAAAAGAATATAATTATAGTTTACTAAAATCTTACCATCTTTCTCACCAGCATTAGGTCTAACAAACACAACTCATTTTTTTTTTTTTTTTTTAGGATAAAGCTGTGGCTATCTAGCTGCAATTTCAAAACTGGCTTAAATGTCCACTTAGGAGTAAGAGGCAGCTTTACAGAGAATTCATTTAATGACAAGAAAAAAATAATTCTCCACATCAATAAAAGAATGGCCGCATATGAGAAGAAAGGTGAGAAAAGTATTATTCTAAAAAGAATAAGATTTGCTTCTTAAAACCCTCTTAAGAGCCTCACAACCACAAATTCTTATTACCATATTTTCCGGCGTATAAGACGACTGGGCATATAAGACAACCCTCACATTTTCCAGTTAAAATATAGAGTTTGGAATATACCTGCCCTATAAGATGACAGCCGGTATATAAGACGACCCCCAACTTTTGGGAAGATTTTCCTGGGTTAAAAAGTCATCTTATACAGTAATGATGATTTTTGTATATTTTTTATAATACAGTATTATGATTGTTTTCAGTTCATCCAAATCTGCGTGGCCTACAGGATAAAACCAAAGTGCTCTGTGTGGCACGTACCAGCCTCCTCAGTGCAGTTACTGCTGCCTCTCAGGCCACTCTTCCCACACTCATCCTCGGCCTTCTGGCATGTCATCCTGCAGCCATGCTGAGCAGCCTGCAGTTCCCCGAACAGGCCTTCCCTCAGGGCTTTCATTCACAACGTTTTCTCTGCTTGGAAGTCTTACCCTCATCTTGACTATCTGGTGAACTTGTATGCATCTTACATTTCGATTAAAATATTATCTCTTTAAGGTAAAGTCTCCTCAGCAGATGAGGCTACCCTTATTCCATAAACATCTGGTTCTAATACTGTAACTGGAGGCCCAGGGCATGAAATTCATGCATGGGAAGGGGGTCCCTCAGCCCGGCCTGCACCATCTCCAGTCTGGGACACCTTGGGGAATATTCAACTGCCTATTGCAATCTGGGACCGCTGGTTCCTAACCACTCACCTGCCTGCCTGATTTCCCCTAACCCCTCTGCCTGCTTGCCTGGTCACCCCTCACCACCTTTACCTGCCTGCCTGATCACCCCTAACTGCCCCCCCCTACCAGCCTGATCACCCTTAACTGCTCCCCTGCTGGCCTGATCACCCCTAACTGCCTCTGCCTCACCCCGCAACTGGGACCCAGGATTTCCTCCCACTGGCTGGCCACAGGCAACCAGGACCCAAACCAGCTTTGCCCTGGATGGCCACAACTTCAGGAGACCGTGTGTGGGCAGTTTGTCCCTCTCCAGGGCCACAGGCCACAGCCACTGGCTCCCAGGACCACAGGGCGGGTAGCTTGTCCCTCTCCCAGGCCATAGCCTGGCTGGTCCCCATTCCTCTCTCCCCAGTGTTGAGTGTCTGAGCTGTGAGGGCATGATGACCATTTGCATATTAGCTCTTTATTATATAGGATTGTTCCTGTGTTTGTCTTGCAACTAGACTGTAAGAGAGCTGAGTGCCAGGGCTATGTCCTCCCATCTTTACATCCTCTAACACCTGGCATCATATCTCACACATAACTGATACATGTTAAATGAATGAAACTTCAGAGTTCTTATCAACCATTCTGGTTGTATATTAGGCATGTTTATTATATACATTTGTCAAGAACCATGAAGGACCTGAGATTTTACCCTACTTTCAAGGTCATAATTCACCCATCATTCTCACACACACTGGTGGAAGAAAGCAAGACTCCAGGGCAGAGAGGAAGGACAGGTTATTACTGACAGCCATTATTACCGGCAACCAGAGTTTCAACATTTTTCT
Source organism: Lasiurus borealis (assembly GCA_004026805.1). Lineage (NCBI taxonomy): Eukaryota > Metazoa > Chordata > Mammalia > Chiroptera > Vespertilionidae > Lasiurus > Lasiurus borealis. The sequence continues at coordinate 2,051 of PVJN01001926.1, forward strand.
AGCAGCTTCCCTGGCCTCCAGTCCCCCAAAGGCAACACACCTGGGCCCAGATGGACGCCTCTGGATTGCGTTAGAGGATGGAACCCTGGCCTCAGGGAACTCAAATCTTTTCGATTAGAAAGTACACACGCCTGCCCTTTGCTCTGAGTATGACACACATCTCTCCAAGGTTACTCACTACTAATATGCAAACATCTTTGGAGAGGCAGCCTAGAAATTAGTTCATCTACTTGCAAGATATGCAGAGACCTAAGAGACCAAGGAGAATTGTCTCCTAGCAACACTCATGAAAAAGAAAGATGTATTTCTACAGACAGGAGTCACCAAATCTTACTTAAATACTCAGAGTGAACCTCCCACCACATTCCAAGAATGTTGAAACTTAAATAAATTCCCTGATTTAAATCACTTTTGTTATCTCCTAATAATCACCTTGGATGAGTCTAGATCCTATTATAACTGTGGAAGAGATGGTTACGGCTCCTAAAGGTCTATGTGCTGTTCAGATTCCCCAGCACCACTGCAGTTAGCTGGGGAAGCTTCTCGAACACTTCATCATGTCTATGACAGAACTAACAAAGGAGGGCTGGAGGTCTCCGTTTCCTTACTCCATTTGATGCAGGAATTTTGGAGACACGGGGATGCTGTGTCTGTTGGCCTGGTACCCTGAGTGACCGTGTGGATCAGAGCTCCTCCGCTGACCAGTGCTAAACATGCACTGAGTGAGAAATTAATTTTTATCGTGTTTGGTCACTGGGAGTTCAGTGTTAATCTGTTTTCACAGCATAGCACAGCGTATCTTGAATAACACAGCTGCTCTTTATCTTGTAAGAGTGCAAATATTTGAAGAACAAAGATTTTATTATTTTGAATTAATTCTAGTAGACTCTCCACTGGTAAACTAAATAAGCTCCCATGGAGCTATGAAAATTCTGATGAACTATAATTAATTTATTTCAGAATATAGCCACTTCTTTTACAGACATGTAGCTCCAATCAGAAGCCATAGGCATGAGTCTACAGACACTGAGCAGGGCTGTTAAGGACAGGACATTGTGGACATTAGTCATTCACAGGGTTGCCAGGAGTTGGAGCTGACTCAGTGGCGCATAAAAACAACCACCTTGAAGAGCAATTAACTCTGTAAGAGTGTTGAGTCCCTAAGGAAAATGTTTCTGTACGCTGCGAGAGTTCTAATGTGAAATAACGCAGTCTTCTTTTCCACTGGATGTACCAACGACAGAGGCAAAGGAAGGCATCTGTTCTGAATCTACTCATCAATGTGCCATTCAATTTTCATTCTTTCACTCACTCAGGTCCCTCAATTAATACATTATCCTGTGTGTTTACAGCATAAGAGCCTATTAGTTTTATGGTTTCGGGGATGGAGGCTGACAGGTATTTTCTGCATTTATTCAGATGATCATATGGTTTTTATTTTTAAAATTATACTCAATTATGCTCTCTGACTTTCTAAACCAGTCTTGCATTTCTGGGATAAACCTCTCTTGGTTATGATGTATTAACGTTCCAATATATGGAGCCTGCAATTGGGCATGTGCCCCGACCGGGAACTGAATTATGACCTCCTGGTTCATAGGTCAATGCTCAGTCACCGAGGCACCACCAGTAGGCCTCCTCTGGCTGTTGTGAAGATTTTCTTCTCTTTATCGCTGGCTTTAAGCTGCTTGATTATAATGGGCTACATTTGTTTCCTACTTGCATTTTGTTGAGTTTGTTTCTGTGGCTTAACGGTTTTCATCAAATTTGGGAACATTTCCACCATTATTTCTTAAAATATTTTTTTCTGCAATCCTTCCCACTCATCTTCTTCAGGGGCTCCACATACTCAGAAAGAGGGGGAAAATGGAGTTGGGCACAACAGAAATTTGTCATAAATATTCTAAGTCAAACAGATGCTGTTCCAACTTTTGCATTGGCTTTATCCTATTTAATTTTCAAGTTCACAATAGGCATTTGGAATCATATTTGTTTTTCAAATCTTATAAGGCATATATAAATACTTCCAGATCTCCTCATTCAGACAGACTGTATGTCAGAACCGTGGCTATTGCAGTATAAATGCGTGTTCACTTTTCTAAGCTAATAGTACTTCCTTCCACCTGGGAAGAGTGTACTGTCACCTTCGTGGGTACATCCCTAAAACAACTATCCCATTCCCATGTGAAACCATAATGGAGTAGGATGTGTGTAATAATCTAAATTCTAAAAACCCAGTGGCCCTAACGCTGTAACAACCAAAGACTGTAGTGGTGGGCAGGGCCGCACGATTCCGTGCACTGGGCTTCTAGTAAAATCATAACCAGCAAATAGAACAAACACAGAGGAGGGGCAGCCAGCTCAGTCACAGATGAAAGGAGGTTCCAGAAGGCTATCAACAGAAGGAAGCATCTGGGTAAGAGTCTGAAGGATGCTCACCAGGTCAGTAAGGAGAGAAAGAATATGTCAGACAGAGCCATAGAAGCAGCAGAGAATCTACCGTAATGGGCTCCACTGTGGAAGAACACGGTGGGATAAGTAGGAAGGAGATGGAGGCTAGAAAGGAGAATGTCTTGGCTGCCATCATGGGAAGTTTTGAGTAGAAACAGGGGACTGACATGGTCATATTTGCATTTCAAAAAAATTACTCTGATAGCGGTGTAGGGTAGAGAAATAGTAGAGGTGAGGAGATTTGTGGGGAGAATTATAATTCAGGAAAATGTAATGAAACCCTAGATTAAGGGAGCAAAGAGGAATGAGATCGGGTAGATTCAGAAGATAACTGCTAATTCCTTATTTCTCACTGTATGCCAGGCTCTGATCTAAAGGTCTACCATGTACTGACACATCATCTCTATAAAAGTAGGTATAAAGTCATACTAATACATAGAGAACCCGAGAGCACGTAAACGTGTAACCAGAATTCAGACACAGGTATTCTGACGCCATAGCCCATGTTTTTGACCCAAGGAAGCACCATCAACAGAACTTGGGAACTGGATAAACACTGGAGATTCTTCTTCTTTTAAAAAAAATATATTTTATTGATTTTTACAGAGAAGAAGAGAGAGAGATAGTTAGAAACATCAATGAGAGAGAAACATTGATCAGCTGCCCCCTGCACACCCTCTACTGGGGATGTGCCCACAAACAAGGTGTATGCCCTTGACCGGAATCGAACCTGGGACCCTTCAGTCTGCAGGCCGACCCTCTATCCACTGAGACAAACCAGCTAGGGCAACACTGGAGATTCTCCCCAGCACCCAGTGCACACTGAGTCAAAGGTAGCGAATGAGAAAACGACCAGCTCTTCACCAAACAGTGTCCTTGCTCGTTGCATTGATGTCTATAGGCAATGCCAAGTCCTGTCAAAATGTCGGTCTGTGTTTATTTAAAAATCTTTCCAACAGAACCCAGAGGCGGCATGGGCAGTACGCTAATTGTGCACAGCCTGGAACAGAACCCGCTCGTGCCTCAGAACCTGAGTCCGGCTCCCACCCCAGAACAGACAGACACTCCTGAACATTCCCTGATGAAAGGGGTAAAAAAAAAAATCGCCCTCTCCCTGGCTCTCTCCTTCTTCTTGGTAGCTCTGACCAACCTGTGGCTTCTCTAATTATTAAAGAGACCCAGCCGTTGGGCTGATTATCCAGGAAAGTGTGGGCTCTTCACAGACAGGGCTGAAGCTGGCTGACAGCATCGCCTCCCGGGCCCCGCGCACAAGGCGGGGTATTCATGGCCAGCCTGGAGCAGCACCTTCACAGGCTGGCCCCATAATTAACTAAATAGGCCCCTTCAGTGAGGAGTGCCCCAGTCCCGGAGTCTCACTCCTGTCAGAGAGTCATCTCTTCCAGCCTATTTACCGGGAAGAGAAGGGCTATTTATAAAAGTAAACTTATCTTTGACGTGAAGTCAGCACATTAACATGCATTTGAAAGCAGCATCAATGGACCACATTCTAGCCTCTGGGAAGATGGCCACGCCCACACTGCTTCATTTGCATTCTGTCAGGCACCCAGGGCCTTAGAAGGCCCAAGGCCCGGGAGCCAGCTGCTGGGGGGAGATTCCTGGGGGCGGGGGGGACCCATTCTCTCAGCCAACAACAGGCTGAGCCAGCTCTAGGGCTACCTAGGCACAGAGCTCAAGAAACAGCCCGAGTACCTGAGGAGAGCTTGATAATACAAGAACACCTGCTCTCCTTATGTGTATCGCGTTCTGTTTGTGTAGTTCTGTGTGTTTGTTAAAATACATTTCCATTGCCCCGACTGGGAATTGAACTGTGACCTCCTGGTTCAGAGGTCAAGTCTCAAACTCCGAGCCAGGCTGGCTGGGCACAAAGGGAGGAGTTTTGATGAAGTTTGAAGTACTCCTTGGTTATTAAATTTCATATGAAATAGAAGAGTCTGTGAAACCCTCTGACCGGTTTCTGGGTTGTTATTTTTTCTTTTTTGGTGCCAGGATAATATACCCTTTTTTTCTTCTGAAAAATTAAAATATGACCTAGCCCAGAGAATGCTCAGAGCTAACAATGAAAGGTTATAAAACACCATTTATTCCTTGTTATCCATCTGAATTTCTCTATTTGTATACTTATGTCGTTATAGTATGAAGGCACAAATATTGAGATCTTGTAAGATTGTAAACTCATAAATATAGAACGGGTGAGAGATGTTAGAGGTTATTCACGCGCAGCCCTTGGTTACAGATAAAATGGAGAGTCAGAGAACTCGGCAGTTTGCATCCCAGGAGACCTAGTAGTGGGAGAAAGAACAGATCCCACATGTCCTAGCCATCATCCCAATGATCGTCCAAGGCTCCCATGTCTCAGTAACTTAGGAAATAATTTTGAGATGGCACTGAGCTACGCATTCTTTCTGTAGACCCAGGAACTGCTGAAAGTGTCACCTTCACACCATCATCAATCCCAGGCGTTTCTCCAGAGGCACCTCTTAGCTCTTCCGGTCATGGCGCTTCCTGGTCATTCAGGTGTCACTCTCTCAGCTCCGCACACTTCCCTCTGTGCCTGCCTCTGTCACACGCTCTGCCTTATTTCTCTCTCACTGATCCACCTCATGGAAACCACATTTGTTTCCTCTTGCATTATGTTTGTCCCCTCAAACACACCTTTCCTTTCCTTCACAAATATAAGCTCCAGGAAGGCGAGGAGACTTGTCTATCTCAATGACAACTCCGAGCTCGGCTCCTTCTATTCAGCACAACCAGCACTTAATAAGAAACTTAGAGAATGAACAAGAACATAAACAAATCAGAGTTTTCAAACCCCTGGAGAAATAAATCTCACTTAGATGGCAGCCAAGTTTCAGAGCCCTAAGCAGACATTTTAATCTTGACTTGGAGAGCATGTGGTACTCTTTTTATATATGTTAACTTTTTATTTAGAAATCATTTCAGACTTGCAGAAAAATTACAAAAAAATATTACCAAGAATTCCTGCAGATCCTTTACCCATTTTCCTCAAATGTACGAATTTTATCACATTTGTTTCACCATTTTTCCTTCTCTCCCTCCCAGCACACGTATTTCCTCTTTTCCCCTAAATATCTCAGTGTGCGTGTCACAAAACCAAGGACATTTCAGACATGACTAGTACAGTTTTCAAAATCAAGACACTAACATTGATGCCCTGAGATATCTAATCTGCAGCCCTTAGTCAAGTATTACCAACTGTGTCACTGGGGAGAAGTTATGTCTCCTTTGTTCTGGAATTGTTTTTCGGTCTTAGACGACTTTGACATTTTGTAGAATGTCCCTCAATTTACACTTGTCAGATGTTTCCTCAAGATTAGATGCACTCCTCTCCTTCGGCAGGAATAACCCAGAAGAGATGCTGTGTCTTCCATGTGCATCGAATCAGGAAGCACGCGAGATGTGTCCCATTCCTGACAGTGGAAACTTGATTATGGCGGTGTCTGTTTCGTTTGTCCACATAAAATTAGTCATTTTTCTCTTTTGTCATTCATTATTTTTTTATAGAAAAATACTTGGAGATGATGTAAAGGTCTAATTTCTCAACAGGATACTTTGGTCCACTACTTTTGTTGATGATTCTTGATGGAAACATTTACTACTATGATGATGATTCAATTTTTCCCCAATCTCTCATTCTTCAACATATACTAGTTGATATTTTACTTTTGGAAACTGTTTCTTTACTCCCCTTTTAACTATATATTCATTTATGTATTTGTGTAAAAAAAACTAATGGATTTTAATATATCATTATTTATTCTGATGCTCATTTGTGCAAGATTCGGCCAGTGGGAACTTTTCAAACTGACTTCCGTGCCCTTTGGCTGTGTTTCCATCACTATTTAAGCACTTCCTTGTTTTCTGGCACACACACACACACACACACACACATACACACACACACACACACACACACACACACAAAGATGTCCTAATCTCAACTTGAACTTCTGTTACACTAGCTCTGGAATCAGTCATTTTTCTGAGGACCGCTGGTTCTCTTAGTTAAGAATGGCATTTAGAAAACATGATCTGGGTGCTAGCGATGCTTAGTATTATTAGAGTGACTTAAGTCAGAGTCATCTCAGTGAACAGAGAGAGGGAATGTATACACACATTCACATCTGTACCTATTTCAATATCTATTATTAGATTTTTAAAACCGCGAGTTTACACTAAAGCCTCCAATTCCAGTGTAACATCAGAGGCCTTGTTCTGTGCCTCTCTTCATTCTCCCTTTACATATCTGTAGCCTGCTTTCTAACAAACAGAAACTGGCTCTCACAAACACAATATATCTACTTATTTATTCAGTATTAAGATACACTTTATTTTTAAATATATATATATATTTTTATTGACTTCAGAGAGGAAGTAAGAGGGAGAGAGAGATAGAAACATCAATGATGAGAGAGACTCATTGATCGACTGCCTCCTGCAAATCCCCGGCTGGGGATGGAAGTCACAACCCGGGCATGTGCCTTGACCAGAATCAAACTTGGGACCTTTTGGTTCGCAGGCTGACGTTCTATCCATTGAGACAAACCAGCTAAAGAGCAGGATACACTTTACATATTTCAGAATTGCTAACATACACCATTGGGAAAAACAAACCTACTAACTATAATTGATATTTGTTTACATTTTTTTAAAATATATTTTTTATTGATTTTTTTACAGAGAGGAAGGGAGAGAGATAGAAACATTGATGATGTAGAGACATTGATCAGCTGCCTCCTGCACGCCCCCTATTGGGGATGTGCCCACAACCAAGGTACATGCCCTTGACCAGAATCAAACCTGGGACTTTTTTGGTCTGCAGGCCGACGCTCTGTCCACTGTCCTTCCTTCTGTTCCACCCCATTCCTAACCACCTCTGGCAGAAACTCAGGTTTTGGTTTATGCTTCTAGTATTTTGTTTTGCGCATCAAGCAAATATTTGTTTATTTCTACGTCCTTTTTTCCTTAAAGAAAAGTCAGTAAATTCCGGACACTCTATTGTATTTATTTTTTAAATCATGTGTACTCCAAATCATTCTGCATCAGTTTAAAGATCTTCCTCATTCTTTTTACAGCTGCTTAAAAGCCATTGGATGGAAGTGCCATAATCTGTTCATCTTTCCCCTGCACAGGGGCATTGGGTTGTTGCTAATATTTTGCAGTTACAAAGAATGCTTCAGTGAATAACCGCGTGCATATGTATCTTTGAACTGTTTGAATACCATCAGGATAGATTCCTAGAAAGGGTCGGGTGGGTTGAGAGGTAAGTACATAAGGACTTTTGGTCAAATACTGCCAAATTCCTTCAATAAAGCCGGGACCAATTTTCATGTTTGAGGTTGTCCCGCTAGCAATGTAGGAGCTTGTGCATCACCTCCCTAAAGAATGTAAGAATGTGCTGTAATACTTTTAAATTTCTTCAATCTCACGGATTAAAAATGGTATCTCTGTGCAGTTTTCATGTGCATTGAGAAATTTATAAATGAGGTTGAATGACTTTTCATTCGGGGTGATTTTTATTTATTTATTTATTTTTATTTTTTAATTTTTTTTGGCAAATGCTTCATATCTCTTACCCATTTTTCATTCAGGCTTTTGGTGTTTCCTTTCTGTTTTTAAGAGTTATTTACACATTAGGGATATTAGCCCTTGACCTGGCTACATATAGAAAATACTGTCTCAGTTGTCTGTTAGCATCTAACTTGCCAGTTTTCAATGGCTCCTTCAACTCCCACATAAACAACGTGCCACCAATAGCTTATCCTTCTTTCCTATATAACTTGACTTCCTCTTTATTCTCTCATTTTTTTAAATTTTTAAAAATATATCTTACCAATTTTTTACAGAGAGAAAGGGAGATATAGAGTTAGAAACATCGACGAGAGAGAAACATCAATCAGCTGCCTCCTATACACCCCAGCAACCAAGGCACATGCCCTTGACCAGAATTGAACCTGGAACCCTTGAGTTTGCAGGGCGATGCTCTATCCACTGAGCCAAACTGGTTTCAGCCCTCCCATTTTTTTACTCACATAATTTGTACATTGTCAGAACATGTACTATTTCTAATCATATTCACCCTTGTACTCACATATTAGTCTTAGGCCTACAGTAAAATATATTAAATGTTTACCATAAACCACATTGTGGAAGTTTCCTCAGCCATCTCTTTATTCGGATAACACTATCCTCCCGTAGATTATGTTTCTCTATTGTCTTAAGAGCTGGATACAAAACCTTTGGTTCACACTTTTTTTCCTAGCTTTTGTTGTGTTTTGGTACTTGCTCTGCTATTTTGTAAATTGTTTTAGAAGTCTGACTCCAGTCCATTTTCTCCTCCGGCATATCATTTGTCAGTTTTGAGAGGAGGCCTTGAGAGGAATTTCTCTAAGATCTTGAAGCCTGAGCATTCACTAGTATTACAATGTGTCTCAAAGCTGCCCATCGCAGGGTACTCCCTGCCCCCTGTCAAAATGTAAATTTGTGACTTCATTTGCTTCTGGAACCCGTCCTTGAATTATAGTTTTAAATATTAGTTCTGTCCCATTGTTCTCTTTTCCTGCTTCGAGGACTCAAACACATATGTGTGTTTTTTTCTTCTTCGCCTGTCTTCCATTTCAACCCCTTTCTCTGTTCCTTTTTAGTTATTTGTCACTTTTCACAATCGTTTCTAATTTTCTATATCAGTGTCATAAAATGTTACTTGAGCCTCTTTTCTCGTGAGTACCCTGTAATTGAGTCTTCATTACTGTAACTTCTCTCTTTCTTGAGTATAGTCAGTCTCTTGATTTTTACTGCTTCTTGTCCATTTTTGTTGTCTTTAATGTTTTAATATCTGCAAAAGCTTACTTAGAATTAAAAAATTGACTTGGAGTTACTGCATTTTTCTTCTGCTTCCTGAGGTGGTATTCTGGTGACAGTTTTCATCACAGGAGATGGTTTGACTTTGATTTCATTTTGTAGCAGCCTTGGTGAGGTTTGCTCACTCTGGTCTCCTTTTGTGGCACGGGGGGTGGCTTGTGAAATTTTTAGTTCAATGGTGCCCTCTTCTGTCAGTGGAGCAGAGCCCAGGTCGTTGGATGGGTTTGCCCAGGGGGTCATGGGTGAGGTGTGGAGAGGGGTGCGAGTCCTCTAGGTGTGGGTTATATTCTGGGTGACAAGACCCCAAGACTTCCTTGTTTCCTTTATACATCACCACCTGGACATCTCCCTTCCCTTTCTGTCCTCTGGACTTTTACTGCTTCTCCAGTTTTGTCTTTAATGTCTTAGTATCTGTAAGTGCTTTCTTAGAGTTCACCGTTCACAATGTCTTTCAAACACTGCCACCTGGAGTTGTGTGGACTTTTAAATGTGTTTCTCCTGTAGTCAGTGCTCTGATCGACCTGCAGAGTTTTCCACTATTTTCAGCCTAGAGGTGAACATTTTTCTGTGTGGTGGTGGGTTTTAATCAATTGCTAGCTCTCTTTTGTAATCTTCCCAGCAGTCTTCCATGGACTGATCCCAATAAAGACTTATAAGAAGAGCATAAAGGACAGCTCACCTGAAGTTTAAACACACACACACACACACACACACACACACACACACACACACACACTAGAGGTTTGGTGCTTGAAATTCATGCACAAGGCAGGGGCGGGGGAGTGTCCTTCAGCCCAGCCTGCTCTTTCTCCAATCTGGGACCCCTTGAGGGATATCTGAATGCCCAGGTAGGATCAGGCCTAAACAATCAGTCGGACATCCCTCTCACAATACAGGACTGCTGGCTCCCAACTGCTCACCTGCCTGCCTTCTTGATTGCCCCTAACTGCTCCTGCCTGCCAGCCTGATTACCATCTAACCACTCCCCTGATAGCCTGATTGATGCCTAACTGCTCCCCTGCCAGCCTATTTGCCCCAAACTGCTCTCCCCTGCTGGCCTGATCGCCCACAACTGCCCTCCCTTGCAGGCCTGGTCCCTCCCTACTGCCCTCCCCTGTTGGTCATCTTGTGGTGGCTATCTTTTGACCACATGGGGGCAGGATCTTTTGACCCCATGGGAGCAGTCATCTTGTGTGTTGGAGTGATGGTCAATCTGCAAATTACTCTTTTATTAGATAGGATAGAAGGCCTGGTACATGGGTGGGGGCCAGATGGTTTGCCCTGAAGGGTGTCCCTGGATCAGGGTGAGTGTTCCCTTGGGGTGTGGGGTGGCCTGGGCGAGGGGCTTGTGGTGGTTTGCAGGCTGGCCATGCCCCCTGGTGACCCAAGCAGAGGGGATTTATTTATCTTCTACAATTGACACTCTGTAGCCTGGAGCGGAGCCAACCCTCCTGCTTGCTCAGTGGCCACAGCCATTGAAACTTTGTTGCCTTAAGCAGAGGCCTGCGGCACTCACATTTTGAGGAAAGTTTGGCTTCCTCCATGGCCAGGGGCAACCAAAGCCTCTCTCCTGCTCTCTCTGTGGCCATAGCCATCTTGGTTGGGTTAATTTGCATACTCGCTCTGATTGGCTGGTGGACATAGCTAGTGGGCGTGGTTGGCAGGTGTAGCAGAAGTATGGTCAATTTGCATATTACTCTTTTATTAGATAAGATATATGTAATTTGAAGTTGAGGTGTTTTTTTATCTTCTAGCTATGTCTGAAGTGTGGTTCTGTTTTTTCCTTTGAGATTACTCTTTCTTTCCTCTTCTCATCTACTCCCTCTCTTGGTTAAGCTCATTTATGTAGTGGAAGGCACAATTTAGGTAACTCAACAATTGTACCTCCTAGAATATATCAGATGTTTAAAAAAAAAACAATAACAAAACAAAAACACACCATTATGGTCTGGGTTTGTATGACATACCAATTCAAATGTTCCTCATTAATTTCCTTTGATCATCACTAAAGTTAGAAGTAATTTGTCTGATGTTTAAAAACTAGACACATGCTTATCAGAAAAAAGGCAATTTTAAAAATATGTTAATACACAAGTATTACTAAATTGCATGCAACCCAATTCTGCCATTATCTGTATGTACGGCTCCTGTAATAGTTACTATTGTTACAATGCATTTTCTTTATTCTCAAGAAAAATAAAAGAAAAATTGTGATTGTATATAATTATGACCATCTTCCACAATACTAGTCATTCTTCTCAGGCTAGAACAATTACTATTTGTACACTCTTCAATCCAACTCAAGTCCCCAAATCAATAATGAGTCCTACCTGGGAAAAAAGACAACAAATTATCCATAGCTGCATGTAATTCAAAACATAAATACTGTATTAAATCAATACACAAATCTGAAAACATTAAAAATCAATTTTAGTTTTGATTAATTCTTTTTCTCCTTCAATTGCCCAGATTATCTGAAGGTGCTGACATTATTCTAGGCCCACTTCCCAAATATATTAAACTAAATTTTAAAGATAACGTTTTGTGAAGACCTTTCCGAAAGGGCATTTTTGTCTGTTTTCCAGTTCTAAGGGTAATGGTGGGCGAAGAGTCTCTTCTCAATTACTGTACCACGAAAGCTGCTCTTACCTTCCAGTTCAAATAATCCTGTTATTTGACCACGGGCTGTAAAAGCCTTAGGTAACCTATGTTTTTCCTCTCCTTTATATTACTGTTTTCTCAAGGAAATTCAATTTTACGTAACATATTTTTCTAACTAAAGGAAAGCATGAGTGATTCACAGAACAAATGTTTCTGTTGCAAATTCAATGTTTGCTACGGCTCGTCGAGGTCTACAAACAAAGACGTTCTGGCCATTGGTGCCTTCCGGTGCTCACCAGCCTCTGCCGGTCACCACCACCACCACGTGAAGGAGCCTTGAACACAGCACCCCTGGGGGTTGGGCACAACGCGCTGCCTTTTATGTTTCTTGATCAACCCTTATCATTGGCAGTCATTTCCTCCTCTCCTCCCAGCTTCCACGTCTCCTTCTTCCTGAGTTGACCAACGAGATATTATGGTTCTTCTCAACAACGGGAGCTGCCAGCAATGACTCCAGAAGTGTTATCATAAAGCCATTTCTTCACAGGGTTACCCTTCCTTAAGGAGGCTTCTGGAGAGTTCATGCTACCATATATATCAGGGGTCTGGCGGTCCTCACGGACTGGCCGAGTGATCTCAATGGACCTCAAGTGAGTAGATTAATGAGTAGATTAGTGAATAAATAAACTACATCTGCCGGGACATAAGGAGGGAACATCTCAGACTCATTCAAAGATGCTGAGTTTTCTCTTTTGAGTGATGTTATTTTCCATTCTCATTTTTATGTATTGTTTTTATTATCCTATGAATATCACTACGTCCTTTTTATTTAAGAGGAAAGTTATACATGTATTGAACAGGGTTCTTCAGAGAAACAGAAACAATAAGATGTAAGTACAGTGAGAATAAGAAAGAGAGAGAGAGAGAGAGAGAGAGAGAGAGAGAGAGAGAGAGAGAGACCAAAAGTATAGTTCCTGTCTAAAAGGCAGGCAGACTTTCTGGCAGGATGAATTCTCTCTTACTCAGGTGAGGGTCACCTTTCTGTCCTTCTACTGATGGGGTGAGACCCACCCACAAGAGGGAGGGTAATCTGCTTTCCTCGGTCTATTCACTTTATTATCTTTTCATTCTTTTTTTCTCAGTCTATTGAATTAAATGTTATTTTCAAAACAAACAAACAGAACTCAAAGACACACCCAGAATAATGTTTAACCGAATATCTGGGCACCCCATGGCTCAGGCAAGATGACACAAAGTCAAGCAGAAGAGCTGTTATGCAGACTTGCCTGCCTCACAGTGTTACCGAAAACGAGTGGCCTTTTCTGGATTTTCTGCTGCTTCTTTCTCTCTGGCTGCCAGGCCCCTGAGCCGTGTTACTATTTCCCCTCAGGGTCTGTAAACCGTCAGGCCGGGTCCGGTTACCAGTGCAAAGCTGCTGGTGCAGCAAAACGCTAGCTTGCTGCCTGGCGAGTTGTAAGCCCCAGGCCTGGGCTCCAGGAGAAAGCGTGCTTGTTCGCAAGCCTCCCCGGCTGCAGAGACCAGTGGTTTTTGTTTGTTTCTTTGTTTTTTAAATATATTTTTTATTGATCTCAGAGAGGTAGGGAGAGGGAGAAAGAGACAGAAACATCAATGATGAGAGAGAATCATTGATCGGCATGCCCACCCCTGGGATCAAGCCCGCAACCCAGCATGTGCCCTGACTGTGTTTGAGCCGTGACCTCCTGGTTGACAGGTTGACGCTCAAGCCCTGAGCCATGCCGGTTGGTTAAAGAGCAGTGTTTTATTGGTCTCCGGGTTTCATTGGTCTCAGGGAAGGGAAGGCTCATCCCCGCCTGTTCAGCACTCATTTCTTTGGGTCGAGGAAGAGAGGGAAATCCTCTCCAGAACATTTTCAAAACGAGGGCTGCATCTCCAGGATCTGCCCTCCCACCTGGGCCTCTCTCCTCTGTGACTCGTGAAAATGGTAACTCACAGGAAGACACTGACCCCTTGTCCTCCACATACACAGTTGGTAACTGTATTGTTGGTCAGAGAAATTTTATAAGAAGTCATGTGGCATATGTGGTTTGGAATGGTGGTTACAACGCTGCAACTTTTTATTCCCATTTTCTATTATTCACTGAGCCAGTTGGACAAGAAATTAAGAATTCTGGGTGTAATAGCAAGAGTGCTATCCTTCCTCTCCCAATTCCTACACAATTTAAATTCACAATTTGGGGTGTGCTAGTAAGAAAGAGATCTCTGAGCTAATACTTAGAAACCTGAGTTTTAGACTAAGCTCTGGCTGAATTATGTGGTTTTAGACTGAAATGTATGATATAGAACATTTTATCTAATCTTTTAATCTCCCTGCTTTTCTCTCGTCTATCTCTGTAGAAACAGAAACAATAGGATGTAAGTACAGTGATAGAGATCTACATATCTATATACTTCTCTCTATATATATATCTCTATATATATCTGTAAATATAGAGATACATATATATCTGCACTAATAAAAGAGGAATGTGCAAATTGACTGTACCTCTGTGATGCCCATCAACCAATTAGGAGTATGCAAATTAACCCAACAAAGATGGTGGTTTAATTTGCATACACAAGCTTGGAGCAGCCGGACGGGTGGGACACCCACTATGAGGGGCGGGGTTAGAGGGAGCTACAGGAGCAGGGCAGGAGCTGAGACTTGCAGGCTCCCAGGCACCCGGGAGTGAAGCCAGGGGAAGAAAGGCCAAATCTTCTGACTATATATATCCTCGTCATTATCTTTATTATCAAAACATACCTTTATTATTTCTTGATAATAAAGATAATATATATAAATTGATAATAATTTATATAGTCAGTTCCACTTCTCTAAAATGGGGAAAGTTATGTTTATGCACAGTCTACCCCTTCCAACCTTTATTTCTCAGAAATGTTATAGCGATAAAATAATGTAATAGACAAAGGGAGTTTAGGTGGTAATAGTGATAATTCAAATGGAATGAACAGATCTTGTTGCTACATTTTTACTCATATCCATGTATTGCTTTAAGTGATGCATTTATTATGTGAAATCCTCTCAAAATGTTGCACATTGACCTTCATTTCAATAAAGAAAAAGATTTTCAACCTAATTCTAATTTCTCCTCAGATATTACATGAGAGTTCAATTACCAACAGATTGAATCTGAAAATAAAGCTACTCTGTGAGGATAGCAGATTGGTTTAATTCATTGGTTAGTATATTTTTGATAAAGTTTAAATTCACATTGAATATACATATACATGATGTGACTAGACCATAATGAGATTAAGCAATTCTAAAACTGGTCTAAATAATTGCATGAAAATAGCGACAGTTCTAACCTTACAAATTCAGTTGTAAAAGAACACTTATTTTCCTGGTTGCAGTTAAAGTAGCAAAATTTAACTTTTACCCAAATCTCCAAGCAAATAGAACTGAACACAGAATCATTTTTTCCATGAATGTCTCTAATAGATGTTTGATGAGCATATTATTACTACATGCAATAAACAGCTGAGAAAGCACTTCTTGACAAAATAATATAAAAGAAAATATTTGATTTTTAGTGGCAAGAGTTGGGGATTTTTCACATCAGAAAGTCAGTACATGGAATAACTTCATATGAAAACATTTTAATATGTTCATAATATTCATAAAATAATCCTATGAATGGGGTGCATGTGTTAGAGTCACTTGGGGGAAAATTAACAATTTTGGCTCTGGAACAAAATCAACCGAAAGAAGGTGGGAAATTCTGCTATGACCCAGGGGAAGAGTTATCTAAGATTAGAACTCATGTTTAGCTTGGAAAAAGGGTCCAGCTGCCTTTGACATGGACTAAAATTACCTTATTGTCTACTTGCCCCTTTTCTATGCTCTGCGTGGGCACAAACACAGCAGCTCTGAGGAACAACTGTGCCATTATGCCGCAGCCTTTGATCTACGCCAGCTACTGGATGGAACCAGTCTTCGAATGTCTTTGCTGTCGGGGTGTATTTCTCTAACGGATCTCTCTGCCAAATGCTTTTCGTTATTCCTCGTCCCGTTATCACCATTTCTCAGAAAGGTGTTCTCAGACTGAACACCTCTTCAGGCAACTCGTGCCCACCATCCATAAATGCCACGGAGCTCGGCACTTGACTGACCAAACGAAAGCATTCAAGATGGTTGAAATTCTGAACAGAGTCAGGGTTGAACGGACATGCTATTACATTCTTGTTGTGTGTGTGCTCATCACTGGTAGATAATGCATCTAAAAACGGCTAAGAAAATGTTTCCTTCTGTACTCTATGTACAGCATAACACATTTATGTTTTCCTTTATTAAGGTATGACATGTGTCCTATCGCCCCATTGTCCTCCCACCCCCACTCATGCCCTCACCCCCCTGGTGTCTGTGTCCATTGGTTGGGCTCATATGCATGCATACACGTCCTTTGGTTGATCTCTCCCCTTACCCCCACCCTCCTCTACCTTCCCTCTGAGGTGTGACGGTCTGATCGATGTTTCTCTGTCTCTGGATTTGTTTTTGTTCATCAGTTTATGTTGTTCATTATATTCCACAAATGAATGAGATCATGTGATATTTATCTTTCTCTGACTGGCTTATTTCACTCAGCATCATGCTCTCCAGTTCCATCCATGCTGTTGCAAGTGGTAAGAATTCCTTCTTTTTTACCGCAGTATAGCATTCCATTGTGTAGATGTACCACAGTTTTCTAATTCACTCATTTGCTGATGGGCACTTAGGCTGTTTCCAAACCTTAGCTATTGTAAACTGTGCTGCTATGAACATAGGAGTGCATATATCCTTTCTGAATGGTGTTTCTAGTTTCTTGGAATATATTCCTAGAAGTAGGATCACTGGGTCAAATGGGAGCTCCATTTTTAGTTTTTTGAGGAAACTCCATTCTGCTCTCCACAGTGGCTGCACCAGTCTGCGTTCCCACCAGCAGTGCATGAGGGTTCCTTTTTCTCCGCATCCTCGCCAGCACTTGTCGTTTGTTGATTTGTTGACGATGGCCATTCTGACAGGTGTGTGAGACAGCATAACACATTTACACAGAGATACTTTTAAAGCTATTTTTTTAGAATTATTTTAATAAGCATCTGTAATTGGTATCTTTGCATTGGTCGATAATCAGGTAAACACTGATGAATATTGCTTTATAATTATGTGCATGCCCCATCTTGGTGGTTTTTTTTCTTTTTCTATTTTGCAAGTATGAGTTCCTTCTTGTCATTTCATTTACAACGATAAGAAAAATAAAAGGGTTCTGGGTGGGAGGAAGCTCAAATGGCTTCAGTTCTAGCATAGGAACAAAAATAAAGTTACTCCTGAAAAACTTCTCCAGAAAACAGACCTTCTCTTGCATGGAGTCTAAGAAAAGGCCACAAAGAGAAACTGTCTATTGCATCCCCGTGTAGAATAATGAGCAATTTACTAAACACAGACCCGTCCCTTCACAGACACTGTTGAGTGTTCCTGTTCCAAGGCACTGAATGATCTCAAGAAGAACATTGTTCCTCTAATGAATTTTAGGGCACATTCATGCCTAATATAACTTGGCTATTTCTGCCTCCCCACGTTGTGACATATGGTATTACAGAAAGCAAAGCACAGAACACATTCGGGCCATTGCATAACTAACCACATTGCTGGAAGCCCTCTCAGTGAAATGGGCTAAAGGAGAAAATGCCCATGTTTTTATTTTTTTAAAATATATCTTATTGATTTTTTTTACAGAGAGGAAGGGAAAAGGATAGAGAGCTAGAAACATTGATGAGAGAGAGACATCGGTCAGCTGCCTCCTGCACACCCCCTACTGAGGATGTGCCTGTAACTAAGGTACATGCCCTTGGCTGGAATTGAACTGGGGACCTTTCAGTCCTCAGGCTGATGCTCTATCCACTGAGCCAAACTGGCTTTTTGGCAATGCCCATGTTTTTAAATGGCAGGCTTCCCCTCAAGATGATAACTCCAGTTTCAATAAAATATTTACGGAAGCTCAGATAAGAAAGAGAAATCCATCTCGAAAGCAGGCAGTCTGAGGGGAAAATTGTTTCTTCATCATGCTTTCAAATAAGCCATAGTCAAAAATGATAGAAAGGCCTACAAAACCAAAATAATAATAATAATAATAAAATAAAAATAAAAATAAAAATGTCGGACAGAGCTAAATCAACAGCTGCTTATCTACATGGATTCTGTCCTGAGCGTTCCTTCCAGAGTAAGTACACGAGAACCTGTCTACTCAAAGTTGTGACTTTAGAAACCTTTCCCATCACCCTCAGTATTTAGTGACTTTGAGAAGATGTGTGGAATAGGATGCTTTGTCATCACACAATGCCACCAAACCTGTTTTCATGTCTGGCACAGGGGTGCATGTCAGTGGTTTCATGTTTAACTCCTGATACATGAGAGTAAAATTCTGTACCGAGTAAGTGGATCCTGAGAGCATAACTGTTAACAGTGGTGGCTGGGTCAGGCCAGGCTGCTTGTCTGCAGAAAATATAGTTTTTTAATGAAGCTTCTCAGCACCTTTTAACTTGCTCATTTTAGTGGGTGTTTACATGAATAGGCACCTGGGTATGAAAGTACCTCAAAAACACACGTACACACAATTGTGCTTTGCATTGTATGACCTAGACTGTCCAAACAGGCCTACATGAAATGGAGTGTGACAGATAACAGGGAAAGAAAATAGCCCAACTCTTTTTATTTCCTTTCTAATTATTCTCATTGTCAAAGTTTATAATAGAATAGATGTTTTATTTATGTAACTTTTTTAAAGTTCTGCATTAGGTTTTTACTCTTGAAAGTAAAAGCTATCAGCGGAAAACAAGAGTGGTTCAGACATAGGTAGAGATATATATGGGTATTTCAGAGGAAAAGACAGACTATTAAACTAGTAGTGTCAGCATGAATGACTGTCCAATGAAAAGAAAACAAAGATAGACTTCCACACCTCACATTACCGAAGGACATAAATTTCGCACAGATTGATTTTTAAAAGGAGAGATAAAATAAGTAATAGGAGGATAATCAGGGGCTAGTTCTGGTCTTGGGATAGTGGAGAACTTTCTCAACATAACAAAATGAGGAATGTAAGAAGGAGAGTCTACTTAAAAATAAAAACATTGAAGACTAAGACAGAGGGCCTTTGGTGGTAGCACAGCTCAGTGGTAGGAGAGAAGAGGCGGGGTGCACTTCCATTCTTACCTTTTCACGCTGACATCTGCGGAGAAGTGTATCATCCTGATCTCAGTTAGAGCGCATGCTCTTTATGGCTGCCCTGCTGCTCATGAGGACAGCAAACTTTCAACAGGTCTGACTGCCTTTCAGCTCCTGCCATACAACCCACATGGGTAGGCAAACAATGCCCTCCCCCACTTATGTCTACATCCTATTCCCTGGAACCTGGGAATGTGTTTCCTTACACAGCAAAAATAACTTTGCAAATATGATTCAGTTATGGATTTTAAAAGCGGATATAACTCACATACCATAAAATTCACCATTTTAACGTAAAGAAAAAATATATAGTGCTTTCTGGTACTACGATGAATCTAGACTGGGGCATGTTAGTCTGGAAATTGTAAACTTCTTAATGATCAACTAACTCATATTAGCCTTCAGTAAACCATTTACTATTTGGCAAATGGCCCTGATAATGCCCATAAACTAATTCGCCATCTTTTGGTAAGTCAAACATCTAACCTCCAATATATAATGCACAACTTAGTGTGTACATACACTATGATGATATATACTGGTTGCTCTGTCCCACCACCAAAATAATAACTCCACATTCAATAGTTCCCATTAAAAATAAACCATTTTATAAAAATAAAGAAAGAAAGAATAACAATAAACCAATTTATAATACGCTATTAATTCAGTGAGTATTTGTAGGAATTTAGTCATGTATCCAAAATTATATTCCGTTACCTCTCAGTCATCTTATCCCACAATAACATTGTCAGGTAACTGCCTACAAGAAAAAAATATGTTCAGGGAAATTTGTCCATTTTACACCCTCACACACATGCACACACACAATTTTGGGGTTAGAACTTATAGGATACAGATAATTCATCATGAAAATCACCAAGTTTCCCATTTTATAATATATGAAGTACAAAGAAAACAGTCAAAACTATAAGAAGGGCAGATTCACCTGCTAAGCATTCATTAAATGCTGCTTCCTTGTTACCAACCAATCTCCTAGATTTGCTAGACTAAGGTCAACAAAGCTGCTTGGTCTGATTCAACATGAAAATTTGCTGAACACAGAGTAGCTGACAGGGAATACAGAAGCAAAGAGATGTTTTCTTTGCCACGTTTATTTGGGAGACATGTACACACACTGAGGTCTGGATCAGAGGGATGAACAGGGTGACATGGACCCAAAAGGCAGGAGGCGATTTACTCTATTTAGGGAAGAGGTCAGGGGTTGAGGGGGGAGGTTGGAGTCATGGAAGATCTCCAGAAGAGATAGCATTTAAGCTAGACCTTGCCTTTCCTGATAAGGTTTCAGCAGGAAGAGAGTAGACAAAAGGGCATTTCAAATATAGAAGACAGCCATGAAAATATAGAAATGAATATAAATATTTAAAGTGAATAGAAACATACATGGTCTATTCACAGAATACTAAGTAGGGAGCATCATTTATAAAAAAGTTGTGTTGGGAAATGGATGGCGCTCTTCTGGGAAGTATTTCATTCATCGTCAGAATGTGTACATCATGTTCCTTTGTAACGTATGTTGGACCTGTCTTTGTGCACCAGTGGAACTGGCAAAGGGCAGGAACGAGACAGGGGGCAAAGCTAGCGTAGGAGGCAACCTTAGAGACATGGAGGGCCATGGTGGGGCCAGGAGAAGCCAGTGAGAGAGCTGGTCAGAGGCCTGCAGAGGAAGCGAAAGGAAGAACGCGACATGGGTCCTATGGGTTCATGGCGGGTGACACAAGTGGCCCTTTGGCCACTCGTCCTCCTAAAAATAGCAGCATCGCCAGAGACAGCTGGAAAGATGCCAGTGACCCTGTGCTCGGAGGTCAGGGAAGAATTCTTCAGGGAGATGTGCTTGAAGTCAAGGGTGAATGACATGCTTCTGATGAGAGGCCATGGGATTGAGTGTTTAAAGGTTTAGGCTCAGACCACCACTTTCTGGTGGACTTGGAACAAGCAGCTTCATCTCCGTTACCTTGGTTTCCGCATTTCTAAAAGGGAGGAGAATAATAGTGTGTGCCTCACAGAAGTGCTGTAGAGATGAGAGTTGTACATGCGAAGTCCTGAGAACAAACAGGGCTGGGCAGAGAAGCCAGTCCCTGGGAATCTGGCTTCAAATATGCTGACAGGTTCAGCAGAGAACCGTGAAACAAGGCAGAGACAGAGAACAGGAAGTCTCTACCGCCCCATCCTCACCCCGAGCAGCATTAGAAGGAAAGGGAAAGAGGCAGTTTCAACAGAGCCCATGACCTAGGGCTTTCTGGGAACAAACAGAAAACTGGAACCGGGAGAAAGACATGGCCACTTCTAGAGATCCCGCTAGAAACATATAAACATGGACACACACCCCGGCTCCAGCCCTCCAGCCTCCGGTCAGCGCCTCCGCATCTGAAACACGCTAGGAGCCAGTTAGTGAGGGCGTCTGGGGACTGTAGTCAGTCAGTGGGGAAAGGGTCAGGGAGGGAATAGGTCTGATACTGTATAGACAATAACAGGCAGATTGTTCCGGAAATGTTATCGACCGTTATTATATTTTCCATGTGACCTGGGCTGGCGATGGGGCATTACCTGGGAACTCTGCACTATCTCTGCAGCCTCTCTGTGATGTAAAACCGTCCTAAAGTAAAGAAGTTTATTAGAAAATAGTCTGGAACTCTGTCTGACAAGTAATAGGCTCAATATTATTAGCAACTATTATCATTAGCAATGGAATCCATCATGGGAAAGGAAGAAAAAAAAAGGATTTCCAAATCCATTCAACACACACCGTCCATTGATGCTCTTACTTCCATCTAAGCTGATGTCAGCTTCTGTAGACATATTTGCTCGCCATATGATTCCCCTTAGTGAGCCCTCACACGAAGCTGAGAGCTACATGAATGATCTCCACTGATACTCCAACACCCTTATCAGATCTGAACAGTTTGTATCCCAGCTATGCAGATGGGAAGCAGGACACGCAGAGAGGTCACATGGAAACTTCAGGAGGGTAAGTAATTTGCCTGAGGACTGCAGATAGTAAGTGGAAAACGTGGAGCTCAGGCAGTACCTGTATTTTCCTGCGTATAAGATGAGTCCCAACTTTTCCAGTTAAAATACAGAGTTTGGGATATACCCGCCCTATAAAATGACACCCGGCGTATAAGACGACCCCCGACTTTTGAGAAGATTTTCCTGGGTAAAAAGTCGTCTTTTACACCAGAAAATAGGGAATGTTGTTAGCATCTAAACACTCAGCAGCCTGCTAACCGGTCTCCCACCCATGTGGGTATGCCCGCCCCTGTCATACACAAGCGCACCTCCTTCTTCATGCTCACCCCTCTTTCTGCTACTCTCAGGACAAACATGTTGCTTCAAGCACTTCTTTTCCATCTGCACATACTCAGATCAACACACAATAAAGAGCATCAGATTATCCCACCACCCTGGGCCTTGTCTCCCTCCTCCCCCACTCAGTGCTGTGACTCAAGTCCGCATCCCTGTTATTAAATATGCCAGGAGGTAACATTTGACCTTGACCGAGTTCACACCTCTGGTTTTTCTGGAGGAATAAGCTGAAAGCAACACCTCCCTCTGGATGAAACAATTGGGTGGCAGGCCCTGGTGTGGCCTCGTTTTCACACCCGCGTTTCCCAGCCCCCCTCCCTGTGACCTCCTGGAGCCCAAACAATGAGGGGGGAGCCCGTTTCCTCTGGGCGGGCCAGGCCCTCGCCCAGCCCCCTCTCTTCATGGGGAGCAAGAGCAGGCTCGGAAGTGGGGGTTCCTGCACCTCCAGGGCGTGTGACTGAAAGCCATGGCGTTTTCTTTGCCACAGGGAGGGCGCCAGCCAGCCCCCGCCATGCGGTCACTCACTCCGTGACCCCGCGCCCTGGCTGCCCCGGCTCCGGTCAGCGCTGGGTGCTGCGCCTGTGTCTGGGCCCGCGGCATAAATAGAACAAAGGGGACCTGTTTCCCGAGAGAAAGCCTCAGAG
Source organism: Lasiurus borealis (assembly GCA_004026805.1). Taxonomy (NCBI): domain Eukaryota; kingdom Metazoa; phylum Chordata; class Mammalia; order Chiroptera; family Vespertilionidae; genus Lasiurus; species Lasiurus borealis. The sequence goes on from PVJN01001926.1 coordinate 25,211, forward strand.
AGCAGGGAGCGATAACCTTTCTCACACTGCGGGCGGCGGGGTGGCCAGCAGCAAACAAACCCACGTCCTTCCTCGGGGCTTCCTGTCTTCAAAGGGGTCGGGGGCCAATGCTTTCCTTCCCAGGCGCTGCCAGACAATGTCCAATTACCCAGAAGCTCCTGGGGCAGCGAGACAGCCGGCCCTTGGTTTGCTTCCCTCAGACAACAAATACCCCAATTCTCCCCTCCAAATTACCTTCTAGTCAGCTCCTAGAAACCCCGCAGAGTTCCGAGACCACAGAACCACACGCGCATCCTCTAGGGCAGCGGTTCTCAACTTGTGAGTCGCGACCCCTTTGGGGTAGAACGACCCTTTCACAGGGGTCGCCTAAGACCAGCGGAAAATGCAGATATTGACATCACGATGCATCACAGCAGCAACATTTCATGATTGGGGGTCACCACCCCATGAGGAGCTGTATGCAAGGGCCGAGGCCTTAGGAAGGTTGAGAACCGCTGCTCGAGGGTCACTCCTCACTGGATAAAGGGGGAGACGGAGCACCTGTCCCGCAGGGCGGGGGTCACACAGGAAGCAGGTGCTCTCCCTCTGCATTCAGCAGGCGCCACATGTTCGCCCGGCCCCGCTGCAGCTTCTGAGTAAACACGCTCCCCGCTTAGCCATGGCCTGCCCTAGCGGCAAGCGGCCCATCCACGGCACCGCGGGGAGCTGTACCCCCTTCTCCACCAGCTCCCTCCGAGCCTCTGCCTTCCCGCTGCTGCACGCACCCCAGCCTCCAGCACCGCTTCCCTGACCACGCAGGTGCCCTCCTGGACTGCCAACAGGCGGCTCCGGGCTCCTCCCCACGCGGGCCCCGGCGTCTTGCTCAAAAGCCCGGTTGGACCAGAACTTTCCATGCGTGCATGGCCTTGCTCACCTCCGATGTCCATAAGCTCCTCCTGAACCAGACACGGCTATTGTTTGCTGGCGCCTCGCACTGGCATGCACCCCCTTTGTCTCCTCCACCAACACACACACACACACACTCACACACACACACTCACACACTCACACAGCCTTACCTGTGGCTTAAGCAGTTCTCCCCAAGTTAATTAGTAAATGTTTCATGAGACCTGTCAGTGAGACTCCAGCTCTGTTGCTCAGCAATACGTATTACCTTTCTGGTCTGTGTGCCTTTGTGCATTTAAATAATGAAGAGAGCAAAACAACAACCAAGTCAAGCAGAGAAGATAGAGGCTACTCCAGTCTTACAGCTGAGATTCTAGAAAGCGACCCTAATAATACTTCCATATAAGAATAAAGGAAGACAAATAAATATGCCAACCAGGTCTTCGGGAGAAAAGAAATTGAGTAAAAAAAATTCAGTTGGTTAATTCAGTTGGTTATATCTCTTAGAAATGGAGCTGTTCAATCCTCAAGTCTCTCTTCTTATAGGCACTGCCATCTTTGATTGTAGTTTATATAAATGACATAAAATATATATACAAATGACATCATTTTAGAAAGTAGACAGCTTTGGAAATGCTAGATTTTATAAAAACAAGTATTTTGTAACACTAACTTCTACTCATAGTTCACACACACACACACACACACACACACACACACTTTGGTCCTGAGCCAATGTATTTGCTCTGTAGCCGGACTCAAAAGCTGGCAGGTCCAACCGATGCAGAAAGCATGTCCACCTCCTCAGCCTCAGACGTGCTCCATCAGTTAAAACGCCCAGGCTCTTCTGCTCCACGTTAACAACACAGAGAGCAGAGGCTGAGGCCTGGCCCTTCTATGTCCTACATCTCTCCAGATGGCCCCACCCGGTGGACAGAGCGTCAGCCCCAGATTGAAGGGTCCCAGGCCCTGGTCCAGTGCATGCAGGAGGCAGCCAATGGATGCATCTCTCTCACTCGCATCAATGTTTCTCTCTGTCTCTCCCTCTCCCTGGCACTCTCTCTAAAAATCAATGGGAAAATATCCTCAGTTGAGAATTAACAAAAATACAAAACTCTCCAGATGCACTTGTGCCGCTTTTCCTGACCAGGAGCGGGAAAGGGAGCACGGCTGTCCAGCAGGGCAGGGATGGCACCGCGGATTCACTTTGCTTCTGACCTTGGTGCGTCCGGCAGGCCGCCTTCTTTGTGACCAGCTGTGGGTGTATGCTTTTCAATAATCCTCTTTTGATAAGGCTGCTAAAAGGTTCTGGCCAAGGACATATATAAAAGTCTAACGGACCGTTTTTAGTAATGTTTCGATTTAAAAAAATTGCTCTAGACACGGGAGCTATGGAATTTCTGACTGGAAAATAAGCAAATACTTGTTTGTTCCCTAGCACCCTCTGTCTCATAACAGCTCCCTCCTGCCAACAGCAAATGATCGCACGGAACCAAAGCCATCCATCCTCAAGTAACAGACATTGGCAGCCGCGGCACATTCTGAGACTGTTTGTCACACTTTGGCTGACTCCGGCTGGCTGCCTCAGAGATAAAGCAACTCCACAATCACGGAGATGGGCTCTGAGTCCCGTCATGTAGACAGACGGACAGACACGGGTGAGAACGGTAGGACAGAGAATGAGAAAAATCCCGTTCCAAATCCAATGGGAAAAAGCAACACTCTCCCAGGATATATGTGGACATGTCTTCTCCACTTACTCAAATTACCTTAAATGATCCACTTCTACTATCTCACGCCACAGGTCCAGCAGAAGTATAGAGTTTGACTATTTTTTTTTATGAAACTTTGAAAAACTATTTGTGGTATTTATTCTAATAAATGTGACATATTTAGAGGCAGGAAAAAATAATACAAATTTAAACTTCAGAGCTCACGATCCCTTAAATTTATATATTTTTCAAATTATTTTATTAGTGGGCTTTCCAATGAGTGTTTTTATTATGAACTAGTCTTAAGATGATAATAAAGCACATGTGGGCACATTAAGAGTCTGTCTCTAGGTTGCTCGCTGAGGATGTGCGAACGGGTTTAATGTGTGCAGTGCACCACACTATACTGGGAAGTCAGTCCACCTCACCCGCCAAATGCATTCGTTTCTTCCTCTCTGTGTTAGATCCCCAGGAGTTCAGCTGCCTGTCTATTTTGCCACTTGGTTTGAAAAGAAAAAAAAATTAAAAAGCAAAAGGGTCTGAAAGGTATTGCAGGAAAGGTTACTCCTGTTTATGGTGACACTCTCTTAGAAGTGAGAGACCCAGGATGACTGGTCTCTTTACTGGAGTCTGATTGTGGTCCATGTCTCAGACTGTATCCAGGGTATCTCACCAGCCATTTAGGTTTTGGCTAGATTAGGACTCATGGTCCACTCCTTGAAAACATCCTTGGCCCAAACCGGTGTGGCTCAGTGGATAGAGCATCGGCCTGTGGACTGAAAGGTCCTGGGTTTGATTCCGGTTGGGAGCATGTATCTTGGTTTCAGGCACATCTCCAGTGTGGGGCGTACAGGAGGCAGCTGATTGATGTCTCTCTCTCATTGATGTTTCTAACTCTCTATCCTTCTCCCTTCCTCTCTGTAAAAAATCAATAAAATATATTAATAAGAAAGAAAGAAAGAAAACATCCTTGACTTGACCCCGTACCCTGAGTGTTCACCTGTCACCATTCTACTACCATTTCCACTAACTACAGCGGTCACCTCCTCTCAGGACTCCGGTCTCTGCTCCGGGTCCCACCTCTTTAGCTGTGGATGCTGCTGCACTTCCTCCACAGCTGTCTCTTTGCTATTAATCCCGGGCCCTTTAGGAGAGCGGACATTTCCTGGAGACCCCTAGTGTCCTTCCCTGGCGACCAGAACATCCGGAAGTGAGTCTCTGACCTCCTCCTCCCGGGGAGTGAATCCTTTCTAAGTTCTAGTTGCAGAAATGAGGCCCCACGTGTGTTCTTCCCAAGAAATTTTCTTTGGCGGGTTGTGATGTTTTGTGTGACCTGCAGTCCTAGGTAGGTAGACAGTTCCGAAGGCTGATCAGTCACACTTGTAGACATTCTTACTTTGTCTTCTAAGCAGAGTTTCTGAAATGGCCGTGCCGTCAGGACTGTCCTCTCCTTCTCGTTCTGCATCTCCTTTTTCCTCCTCTCACCATACCGCTTCCCTTGCTGCCCCTGAAAGAGCAAGTTCCTTCTGTGCAACTTGACTCACTCCCTGTGACAGGTTGAATGTTTGTGTCCTCAGAGGCTTGTGATGCTCTTTGGAGGGTCGCAGAGGATTGGGTCCGGAAAAAGTCCTGAGGATGGTCCACCTGGTGGCTTAGTGGCCACACAAGGAGCGGAGGCTCCCTGGCCCCTCTCTCCGTGGGCACAGGGGGGAGGTGACACCCACCCAGGGAGGTGGCAGCAGCCTCGAGAAGAGGCCTCGGGATGAAACCACTTGCTGGCACCGTGACCTTGATCTTCCCGGCCCCCAGAGCTGTGAGAAATAATTTTTTTTAAGTGCCACTAAAGGATCAAATGTTGCCCGAAAGACGGGATGGTTCTGATACCCATTTCCCTGTAAGCCCCTGAGTGGATGGTGTTGTCACGGCACCCCGAGCAGACTCAGACACTCCCCTCACTCTCTCCCCTGAGCACACACCCTGAGTGCCTGCTTCTCTGCCTCATCACCATGACAACTGGAGGACTGACTCCCTCTGCCCAGGGAGCTGTGAATTGGCGGACAAGGGAGAGAAGACTGTCTAACATCACCTTTCCCCGGACCTGAGCATTCTAGTTGAACAGTTTTCTTTGCTTTGGTGATAAACCCCTCCCATAGGAAGTTGAGTGGCACCTCATCAGTCCCGCTGTTCCGATTTGCACCACCCCATCCTGCAGCGGCCAGTTTCGGTCTCATCTCCTCCGGGGAATGTTCTCTGATGGCTCCTCCCACTTTCTAAACCTTCCTGGCAGTACCGTCTGTGCCAAGTGAGTTAGACACTGAACAAGCTTATATGCTGTTGTCTCCTCCGGGGATTTCCCCGCAGTCCTGGGCTCCCTTCTGCACTTTGCCCTGAAGTCTTCCCTTCAGTCCGTGGCTAGTTTACCATAGCCCCTCTGTCATGTCCTTCTGTCTTCACACTGTGCACACATACACATATTCCTACCATCTTCTGTGTCGGGCCACTTCCCTTTGCCAAAGCTCTTGTAACGTCTAAAGCATTAGACATCCACTTCCTCAGTACCATGCCCACCTCAGCCAGCCCAGGGCCTTTGTGCCATCCCGTCCACGGGGCTGCTGCCTTTGTTTTCACATAGTTTCTCTCTGAGAGAATGAGTAGGACCGGGCCAAGCCTCCCAGGAGACTTTACCATGGTGTCTGATTACCGCAGTTATGTCTCTCTCTCCTCTCTCTCTCTATTTTTGAAAGAATGGGAATGTGGGAACAAAAACCAGCAAGGGTTCTCGGGAGTGCATCGGCCCACTCACAAGTGGGAAAACAAAGGAAGGAAGGACCGGGAGCCAGAGGCCTCCGCGCCATTGTCCCGTGCCCGCCGAGGGCTGCTGCGTGGGGTAAGCCGGCCGTGGCTATTCCCAGGCCTGTTCTGACTACTCGTGTCTCCTGACTGCGTGCTTTGGAGTTTACCTGCTCTTCAGTGCTCTGCATTGGCTCTGGGAGGTGGGATGGCCGCTGCAGGTTGGGGTGGTGCAAATTGAAACAGTGGGACTGATGAGGTGTCATTCAACTTCCTGTGGGAGGGGTTTATCACCAAAGCAAAGAAAACATTAACTAGAATGTACCTCTGGGGAAAGGTGATGTTAGACAGTCTTCTCTTCCTTGTCCTCCAATCCACAACTCCCTGGGCAGAGAGAGTTGGTCCTCCAGTTGTCATGGTGATGAGGGAGAGAAGCAGACACTCTGGGTATGCTCAGCAGAGAGAGTGAGGGGAGTGTCTGAGTCTGCTCGGGGTGCCGTGACAATACCATCCACTCAGGGGCTGACAGGGAAATAGATATCAGAACCATCCCGTCTTTTGGGCAACTTGTCTTGATCACCGACATTTGTTTTGCTCTGGAAGATCATTTTGCTCCAACCTCTACTATGAGGAGGAGGAAGAGGCGTTTCTTCCCTTGAATGGGAAGTCCCGCAGGTGCCAAGTCCTACAGTAACACACACACACATGAAACCCAACAGATGCCTGTGAACTCTTTGTCTGGTAAATACTTCCCGTGCGTGCGAAGAGGCGGCCGTGCTAACCAGCCAGGGCACACTCCTGCATGACACACGTAGATGCCCGTTACCGGCGTCAGAAGTCTCAGTGTCCAGTGCGCACCGGATACTCAGCCATTCGTTTCCGAAATGTCTCCTTCGTCAAATACATGCTCAACAGGACATGAGTTACTCTGAATCATACAAAACGCAAGATACGGTCCTCATCCCTCTAAAGAGACTTTACAACCTCACGGAGGGACAAGCTATACACGGGTTGTGCTACAGAGAAGTAATGTCTGACAAAATTATCATCGAGGGTCAAAATGCAGGGCAGAAACAGAGGAATGGGGAGACGTGCGACACTGCCTGCCCCCCAGTTCTCACTGCATAGGCTGAGGAGGGGAGCAGAGTGAGACTCGGGGTGGCTTGTGGTCAGCGTGGGCTCCATGCAGTGGAGGATTACCTTAGTGCTACTCTTTGCCTTTGCTCAGCCGAGCTTGTGCCCCCAAAGCTGGTTTCACTTCCCCGTGAGATGAGGGCATGGAAATCATATCAAGGATCTGAGGAAAGCTAACTGGGCGTTCGACATTAGCTGATGATTTGCTGTTCATAGTTTGCATTTTTAGGACACTTTATACATTCGCAGGCATTATTGGTCCTCTTACCAACCCTTCAAGGAAGACAATATAATATGATCCGAGTTTATAGGTCAAGGAGATAAAGGGACCGAGGAATGACCCGACTTGTCCAGAACCTGAGTGTGTCTGTTAGGATCCTGACGGGGAACAGCCGGCAGAGCTAAAGGATTTGACGGAAGGGCTGGAATAAGGGCCAACAAGGGGCAGGACAGCATCCGGGAATCTAGGGCGGGAAGCCCACAGCGTTCTCTCGGCCTGAAGAACAGAGAGAAGGTCCCCAGCTCTGGTGAGAGCCACCGCCGTGGCAGAGGAGCTGCCGGCACTGTGACAAAGTGGGGGAGAAGGGGGAGCCAGTGAAGACATCATGCTCTGACCCTCGCTCTTCTCACCCTCCACTCACACGGCTGGGCATCCCATCGACCAAAGTAAACCAGAAGCCAGACCCTAAAGATCCTTGATGGCGTGATCGAAAGAGGTTACCGTCTTAGGCATAGAACTGGGCAGAGGGCAGGAGTGGATCTGAGGAAGCGGACAGGAGCAGCACACTAAGTAAAAAATACTTCATTTGCTGAGACCGGTGTGGCTCAGTGGATAGAGCGTCGGCTTTCAGACTGAAAGGTCCCAGGTTCGTTTCTGGTAGGGGGCTTGTATCTTGCTTGCGGGCACATCTCCAGTGTGGGGTGTGCAGGAGGCAGCTGATAGATGTCTTTCTCTCATCGATGTTTCTGACTCTCTATCCCTCTCCCTTCCTCTCTGTAAAAAATCAATAAAATATATTTTTAAAAAAGAAGAATACGTCATTTGTGTCTACACGTTCCATGCTGCTTTCCCCGCGGGCACTAATCGGATATGCGTCCCCAGAAGAGTTGGCTGCAATTATTTCTTCTTCGGGTCGGGAAGCCTCGCATTTCCTGGTGGCTCTCCCGGCAGCCTTTCCACTGGGACAGAAGTCACGCTGGGTGACCTGCCCTTTCAGCCCTGGGTTTCTGCCTCTCTCCAAACCAGATTCTGAGTTTCAGTGTAATGCTCAGCTCTACAGAGTCCTCTCCACACAGCAACAACTGCAAAAGCTGAGGGAGGTGGCTGGTGCTGTCGGGAACAGACCGGCCAGAAAAGCAGGTCCTGCTCCAGGGGGCTGATTGCCTCCGGGGAGGCTGCAGCATGAAATCAGACGGAGCGAGGTCCATTTCACATTTTACTCAGGAGAACCATCTTTTTAAAGAGCTGGAACCCAACACTCTGCGTTCTGTTGGCCTCCACTGCACGATGTCACTTGCTCAGTTAATCTCTGGCTTAAGCCCCTGCTCACCATTTGCACTCTGGTCTGAGAACCCCTTAAATTGAGCCCCCTCCTTTCCAAGCATTAGTTCCAAGACCCCCAAAGAGAGTCTCAAAAAGGAATCCCTGAGAATCTATCACCTTAGGAGGAACGGAGTTTACCTCAGTGCTTTCCTCCTTTGATGAGAAAAGTTGAAACTACAGAAAGGAAGTACAGGAAATGTTTTAACCATTAAAAAACAAGTAATTAGCTTGGCCATGGTAGCTCAGTGGTTGAGTATCAACTGGTGAACCAGTAGGTTATGGTTCAATTCCTGGTCAGGGCACATGCCTGGGTTTCGGGCTCGATCCCCAGCAAGGGGTGTGCAGGAGGCAGCTGCTCAGCGATTCTCTGTCATCATCGATGTTTCTCTTGCTCCCTCTCCCTTCTTTTCTGAAATCAATAAAAATGTATTTAAAAATAAATAAATAAAAACAAGTACCGTATTTTCCGGCGTATAAGATGGCTTTTTAACCCAGAAAAATCTTCTCAAAAGTCAGAGGTCGTCTTATACTCCGGGTGTCATCTTATAGGGCAAGTATATCCCAAACTCTCTATTTTAACTGGAAAAGTTGGGGGTTGTCTTATAGGCCCAGTCGTCTTATACACCGGAAAATATGCTAGTTACAATACCATAAGTCTTTGGAAAGGAAGTGGAGAAAGACACTCTGGGATTGAGAAGAGGGTGCAGAAGAAAGCGGTGGGGGCTGGGGGGTGCAGTTATTGAAAATAAACGTTATTATTCACTAGGGGTGGCCCTCAGCGAGCTGTTCGCTCTCCTGGCAGAGCCCACTGCTGACTGACCTCAGTGGGTGCTGGCATTCGCACCCACTGAAACCCGGGTGAATGGCCCCCCCGCGGCCCACCTTCCCCACAGAGGCTGCTGGCTTGTTTCTTGAAGGAACCCATCCAGCCCCTTTCAGAGAGATTTCCTCTCAGATTAGGCAGCCCCGAGACACTTCCTTCCAGCGCCGAGGCCCAGGCTGGGGCCGCTCGGCTGTCATTTCCTCGTGTTTGTTTTCCTTCTCCCCAGAACAATGGGGGTGACGGCGAGTTCCGGGGGAAGGGCCCCCACACCTGGAATACCCTTTGCCAGTCACACCACGTGGCAGGCCACCCAGGAGCACCGGTGCCGTCTTTCAGTGAGAAGAAAATTGAAAGGATAAAGACTATGCAGAGTGCGCAGTGAAAACAATTCAGTCGTGAAATAATTAGAACGGTTCAACTTTGGCATGACTCAAACACAATGAGATAATGGGCTTTCTGCGGCCCGTTTGCCAGCTGGGGCAGGGAACAGGAGCGGGACTTGGTCCGTCCCCTCCCCAGGGACCGGATTTGAAGTGGGACAGAGGATCACGCGGGGCACTGGACCACAGGCCGCAGGTGGCTTTCTCCCAGAAAGAGGGCTCTTTCCTTTGCCTTCTCTTCGGCTGAGGCAGGTGTCCACTGACCTGCAGGATCAAACGCTGCAAGCTGGCAGCCCAGACACCTTTCTGGCTGAATCCTGGGGTCCGGTTTTCACCCGGGGAAAATCTGCACGAAACAGCTGCTCGTCTACATGGCGGTGAGAGATGAGCTGAGTTGGTGTAGCCCGTTCACTCTGTCAGGAGCTCCTCCATGACCCTCTCTCCCCCTCTGCAGTGCCGCCCCACCTCGGAGGACTGGGCCCTCTCAAAGGCTCGCAGAGGATGGCAACAACTCTCTTCAGCAGCGTTTTTCTATTTCACAAATGACACAGGACATTCCAGAACAGTCTCACGCTTACTCATTTAGAAGTGCCTCACATGCCTGCATGCTTTCACTCGTGGCCATTCCATAAACTGTCTTGGTTTTTGACATTTCACTGTCAGTTAAGGAACTCTCAGGCCGGGCACTGGGTTAGGCCCCATCCCCTGTGCCAGCTCCGACCTTCATCACAAGCCTGATAGGGGCTGTCACCTTCCAGAACATTTGCCGCCTACCTGAGGGCAGTATATTTAGATGCAGGCCCATCCTATACAAATCCAACCGCATCCCATCAGACGCTTCAAAGTAACCAATCATAAGCCTTGTTTAAACATTTCTTTGCAAGTTCTTAACCAAATAGTCACAGCTTCACCTTTGCATCATTTTTATTAATTTCCTCCCCCCTGAAAGCCTCTGGTACCCGCATATAGCAAGCAAGTCCATTCCAGAGCACACCAGCTCCCGGGGGAAATCCTGCAAAATGCTGAGACCCCTGGAACCCTAACAGGCGTGATGAGATGATTTGGCCCAGACTCATCACCCGTCCTGAGGGCAAACTAATACCCACAGCCTCCGGCACTGAAGTGCTGAGGTCACGTTTACGTAGGAGGGTCCCGTGTTCCCCATTAACCTCCGAAATCAGGAGAGACATCTGTGTTTTGCCGGTTTTAACAAAGCAAGTGCAGAGTCCAGGGTATTTGAAGGTGAGGGGGGAGGGATTCTCAAGTGCATTTTACAAGCAAAAAGAAAAAAAGTGAATATCAAAGCTGAAACTACAGGAGGCATCACGCTAAGGTAGTCCGGGCCACAGGTAAAGTAAGCGGCAGAGTGAACATGCATTTTGGCGATGCCACTGCCAGTGTTTGCCCCAAGATTTTATAACCTTCCGACCTTCATTGCACAGGGACCAGATCAAACCAGCCACAATGAAGACTCCATGTAGGTGGACAGCACTGCCGAGTGATTTGGATCATTACCTGGTTATCTTCTGAGATCTGTCTGCACCATTATACTACCTGGATGTCAACCATTTTTAATTTAAATCAGAGGAGGTACGATTTGGGTTTTTAGAAATTTGGAAAAAACCCATCCAGGTTATATTCTCTGACTTAAAAGAAAATGGCATGATATTTTTTTACTATTTCCCTTCCCAAATGACTTTGTAGGCAGTGAAGGTTCTGCCTACTTTTCAGGTCTACCTTTCATAGGTTTGAAGATCCCCATAAACTGAGTGTAACTTTTAAACATTTTGGTTCAAACTTGGGGCAGAATACACTCTAGTCACTCCTAAAAGAACAATTTAGACTTTAGCCCAGGATACTTGCGGATAAGAGGCCTACAGAATTTTGGCAATGCCAGGCATATTCTTCAGTGTCTCTTTAAATCTTCCTTAATGTATAAATGACATTTAAAAGTCCCCTTTTCCCTGCAGCTGGCAGCGTCCCTAAGACCATAACAAGTTGCTTCCCCAGTAAATGTCATTTTCCCTTAACCACAGGGCCGTAATTCAAAAACTGTAGATTTTTAAAAAAGAAACGTCTTGAGAAAAAAATCGCTCTGGGAATGAAGCCTAGGATTTCCCATCGATGAAAAAAAGGGGATTGTAACAGAGTGGAGGCCTGGCCGGTGGCCAGGGGCCTGCAGTGACTGCTTGCAGATGGCCTCTGACCAGCTCTTCCAGCAGAAGGGTCCTGTGGACTCAGGCAGGGCGACTTGCAGGAGAGGCGAGCACAGAGCAGGCAGGTGGCAGAGCCTCGCTCCACGCAGTGGGTCAGAGCGAGAAACTGAAGCTCAAATCCGAGTGCAAATACTTACTGATTTGTAATCTTAGGTAAGCTCTTTGTACCCCAGTTCCTACTGTGATGTGTAGGTAACACAGCAGGCAAGTGTGTTCCTTTCCTGTTGCTGCGTATTACTGCACACTGAGTTCCTGTGAACGCCACTCTGAAATGAGTGGCAGAGAACAACACAGCTGTGTTAGCTCACAGCCTTGCTGGGTCAGAAGTCCTGGCATTGGGGTACCTATGCCAGGTATGTTCTCCCCCAGATCTCGCAGGGCTGAAACCCAGGTGTCGGCAGGCACCTCCTCATCTGGGGTCTTGGCTTGAGAAAGATCTGCTTCTGGGGGCCATTTCCTCGGGACGGTCAGACTGAGGGTCGCCCTTCGCTGTTGACTGTCACGCAGGGCGACCTCGGCATCCGAGGCTGCCCGCTGCCCCTGCTTCCCTGCCCCATCAGCACGCAGTCTCTCCCTCGGGCTGGCAGAGAACCCTCTCACGCTTGGGGTTTCCTCTCGCAGCCCCATCCTGTTAGAGGCCCCTGATTGGCCAGGCCCATGAGGGTAACCCCTCTTTTGGTGAACTCAAAGGGAAATGATTAGGGACGTTAATGAGATCTATGACATTCTTCCACTTTGTAAAGTAAAATGATCACAGAGTGATAGCCTTCATGTGTATAAGTCCTGTTCACACTCGTGTGTGTGTGTGTGTGGAGGGGGGGGGAAATCATGGAGGGGATATACACAAGCGGGCAGGAATCTCAGGGTCCGTTTCAGAATGCTAAGACAAGCCTCCAGGATCCTTTGGGAGGGTTCAGCAAGCTACATTCAACTGAGTAGAACATTCCATGCCTCACTAGGGGTAAGTGCCATGCACATTTTACCATTAATGTTCTATAGGTTGGGTTCTGTAGGGGGAGACCTGCCCAATTGCGGGGTCCCTGAGCTGGAAGCTGGGGGTAAGTCCAGGCCTCTCCTGATCTGTCGGCGTTTCTCCTCTCCCTGCTGCAAACCCGGTGGCCTCTGGCCCAGGAGAGCCTCCTGAGATGCGTCTCCCACAGCTGTTTCTTCTGCTTCTCACAGCTGCGGCGGAACAGAGCACCTCTCACCCTCACCTTAGGTCAACAGGTAGCAAGGTCTCCTCTACAGGGCGCTGTGGTGGGCGACCCGGGCATCTGGTACTGAGCGTGCGGATGAGAGAGGAAGTCGTGCCTTCACCCAGGCTGCAGACTTTGCTTGAGTCACTAAAGATGGGCAGTGTCCCCTCAGCAGGACTGGCCACCCGCAGCCAGGGTCAGATGGCATTTGGAAGAACCTGTAGCTATAAGGCACAGGTTGAGCCTCCAGGCTGGCCAGTTCCCTCAAATAAATGTACAGAGCTCCGCAGTCCGTCTGGGGAGGAAATTCTCTGCCCTGCATCTAGCTAGATTCACAACCTATTCTGCATGCCGACAGCCGAAATCTGCCCAGTGATGTCCCAGGTCTCTCCTGCACAGACCTCGGCAGGAAGTCTGTAAGTAGAAACTTAAACACCATCATCATCATCATCATCATCATCATCATCATCCTCGCTAACCCTTTTTGCCCCACTGCTCTCTCCTCACGGAGCCACAGATACGCTGGGAGACCGATGTGTCCTGCACGGACATGCGACGCCAGGCCTGGATGTCTGAGACGTGGGTGTGAATTCAGGTGTGGATTCCCAGCATCGGTGGCTACAACCCGCATGGGGGGAAGAGGGTGCGGGGCAGTGGATGGCATTCTAGCAGCTCACGTCTCCACGGTGAGAGATTCTGAAGTCAGTGCTACTGAGTACCCTCTCCATGTGAGTCAGTTTGTTGGGGCTGCCATAACAGAGAGCCGCAGACTGGGGGGCTTAACCACCGACATTCACGTTCCCACAGCTCTGGAGACGAGGAGTCCACGGTCAAGGTGTCTGCAGGGCTGGTTTCTTCTGAGACTTGTTAGAAGGCTGGGCTTGTAGGTCGCTATTCTTCTCTCTGTCTTCCCCTGTCCGCCCTCTGTATGTGGCTATGTCCCAATGTCCTCTTCTTAGAAGAACGCCAGTCACACGGGATGAGGGCCCAGCCTGATGACTTCCTTTGCGTTCATTACCCCGGTGAAGGTCCTGTCTGCGAGTGCAATCGCATTCTGATACTGGGACTTCACACAAGAGAGCCTCACCTACCTCTTTCCTGCCCCTCTGTATGCTACGCTAGAGGCCCGACGCACAAAACTCAGCGAGAGTGGGCCTTCGCCTCCCCGGCTGCCTTGGCCCTCTCAGCCCCGGCTTCGTCCAGAAGGTCATCGGGAAGGTCACCCGGAAGGTTATCCAGACGGTCATCCCGCCGTCCGGTCGATTTGCATATTATGCTTTTATTATTATCGGTCCTTTCCTCCCTGTCTCGGGTCCTGCTGCCAAATCGTCTGGAACAATGAAAACATGTTTCTGTATAAACGTGGGGGATTTTTTGAAACTGGGAGGAACCAGGAAGGTCAGCTCACCTAATCAGCATGTGTATAATGGGGAGAGGAGTCCCAGCGAACCAACACACACACTCACCAAGGTGAGTCCTAAATCACTGGGCGCTAGAACCAGGGTACATGTTGCTAGTCTCCTTGCCAATATGCCAGGTGGCTGCCAATGTTCAGTATTTAATGTTTTCAAACTGTACACAGGGTGGGGCCAAAAGTAGGCTTACAGTTGTGAGTATGGAAAACAGTACAATAATTAGTAAGTAATAATACAAGAATAAACTCTGGTCCACATACTCACGACCGTAAACCTACTTTGGCCCCACCTTGTATATTATTTGTAGTCTCACATCTACGTAACATAAATAGCATATATTTTTATCCTTATTTAAGAAGCGAGGCTCAGTGGGTTTTCAGAAGGAAAGAAATCCTTCCTAGAACTGGGACAAGAAGCCAAGTTTCTAGCTTCCAGTTCAGTATTACTTGAATATTTCATATGAAATCAAGATTCTTCCACTAAAGACCTGATGGGCGATGGGCGCTGCATTGGTGAGAGGCCTCGCACAAAACAGATGGCCCCCCACAAAACAGATGGCCCCCCACAGAGGGCTTAACGACCAGGAAGTAAAGGAGGGGACTTACAGAGCAGCGTTCTGAGTTAAAAGAAGCAAAAGGATGGTGAGGCACCCGGGGACGAGCTGGAGTGGAAGCCTGCACTACGCCCGTCGGAGGGGCGGGTGGTGGACACGGGATTTGCAGAGCTGCCAAGAGTGGAGAAGGAATGGTCTCCCAGGAACAGCCACTGCCAGAAGGTTGAGAAGCAGGGGGGGGGGGCGAGGGTAAATACCGTGGGCCTCTTTTCCCTCCTGCCCTCCAGTTTCTTGCAGGTGTCTCTCATTAGTCAAATCTACCCGAAACTAGAGCGTTTCCTGGTGCACAGGGAGAGAGACTGGATTTGGGAGGGGTAAGGGAGGGTCAGAGAAAAGACCCAGCGCAGGTCGAGGGAACGTACAGAGACATGAAGAACAAGCATCTTCTTCAATCCGGCTCCCTTTGGAGCTGGTGGTGAACTCCTTGATGCTTCCAACAGCCTAAGAACACTCGGAGGGGTGGGCAGATTGCGTAGACGTGAGCTATGCGAGAATCTTCATAATGTCACTTTCAAAAGAGAGGAGTGAATATAATACCTTTTGTTCCCACCCCTCTCATCCTACAGACCAACTGTGCTAAGATGTGTACTATGTCTCTGTTGACCAATGAAACCTGTCTTGTGTCCTCACCTGGCCTAACAGGAATGAACCTGCCTCTTTATAGTCAACCTTATAGTCAACCCAGCCTCCTGGTCTCCCCCGGGGTCCCTTTCAAAATCCGTTAGAAGCACCTCATCGGTCTGAACCTGTCCTAGAAACTAGCGAGGCCTTATTTCCATCTGAAGTTGTGTCAGATATTCCACCTCAGAGTCACCCTGCCTTTCCTCATTCTCCACCCACTCCTTCTGGGTTCATAAATGGGCCCCTCGCCAGATACAGAGTTAGTGAATATGAGCATTTTCCGACCCTGGGACTGGGACAATTGGAGCCAGGTAATTCTCATCGGGAGAGGGGGCTGGCCTGGGCATTGGAGTTGGTTAGCAGCACCCCTGCCCTCTACCCAGGCACCGCCGCTAGCACCGCCACGGCTGCGACCAGCAGACACACCTTCACGTGTTGCCAAGTGTGCCCTCCCGGGCGCACCATCCTGGCCTGGAAACCACCGCTCTCTGTTCTGGAGGGAGAAAACCCACAGCTCCGGTTCAGCTGGTCGCACCCAACCTCTCCCGGCTGCTTTGCAACCATCATCAAGGGTTTAAAGGGGGGCATTAATGGAACCCTGTTTTGTTTTGCCAGCCAGCAAGAGAGAAACCCACATCCAGGTGCTTGCTTAAGACCAAAAAGTAAACGATGTACACCAAACCCCCCCCCAACTCTAAAATAAGGCTTTACGAGGTGTCAGACTGCGGACGGACGTTCCCTACCTACGAGCCCCACCAAATGGCTTTGGGGAGCTGGTACCTCACATGTTTAGTCTGAAGGAGCCGAGGAAGAACTGAAGCCTCCTCAGCCTTGAACCAAAGTCTCCGGAGCCAAGTCGCTGGCTGTGGAGTTTGCACACAGGCCGATCCGGGGTCGCAGGGAGGGAGTGGGGGCCTTCAGGGACTCTTTTGAAGGTGCATGTAGTACAAGGACACTGGCGTTTGCAAAGCCTTGTGGCGTTTCCTCCTCCAAGGCCATTGTTTTCGTTTATCTCTGTGGGGTAGGCCAGCTTCCTACCTACCCGCCTGCAGATAACTCAGCTCCAAAACATCTTCTTCACAGGAGTTTAATCGGACAACATTCCTTGCAGCAGACCTCAGCCGTTCCCCCGGGGAAGGGAGAGTTTTTCTGTGTGAAGCACCAGCCTAAAGATTAGAACATTCGAGGATGAAGGAGGAACTTTATGGTGATATTAGGTTAAACGGTACCGTATTTTCTGGCGTAGAAGACAATTGGGCGTATAAGACGACCCCCAACTTTTCCAGTTAAAATAGAGAGTTTGGGATATACCCGCCCTATAAGACGATCCCCAACTTTTCCAGTTAAAAGAGTTTGGGATATACCCACCCTATAAGATGACACTGGGCGTATAAGACGACCCCCAACTTTTGAGAAGATTTTGCTGGGTTAAAAAGTCGTCTCATGTGCCGGAAAATACGGTATATTTCTCCAAGTTTTGCTGGTGTAAGAAATCTCCTAGAGATGGCAAGGGCAGATTGCAGGCCACACACTACACTCTGATTCAGGAGGGGCCAGGGCAGTCAGGGCATCCGAATTTGCACACGCATTGAGCCTGACACTGGCCGTGAACGAACTGACTAGACACACTACCTGGTGTAGCTCTGTCATTGCGCAAATGAATAAACTGAGGCCCAGAGACGGTCCACCAACAAATTAGACTTAGAACCGAAATGCGACTGTGCTGCGCTGTGAGGGCGGCTCCCGGTCTTTTGCAGGCCACCATCTGCCCTCAGCACGGCCACCACTGCCACCGTTTGTCCGCCATCTGGACACCATTGCTGACGTGTGCACATAAGGAACTGTTTGACCTTGAAACTGGGATTCAGAACTGCTGGATGTTGAAACTGGGACCCAAACTTTCTTGTTTTGTTGTTCTTATAGGTTTATTTCTAGCCTGAGGAGGCAAGATGTTTTAAAGGAAAGGATCGAGGGGAAGGTGGACAGATACAGAGGCAAAGGAGCAGTGAGCAGACTGTCATGCTACAGCGGGAAGGCAGGGGAGGAAAGGGGTGCTGTCAGAGATCAACTGAAGGACTTGTGTGCATGTGTGTAAGCACAGCCAATGGATACAGGGCATTGGGGTGGGGGCAGGTGAGGGCATATATTGGGGGGTGGGGAAAGTTGTAGGGAGGTCAATGGGGAAATAAAAGGAGATATGTACTATTTGCAATCCTTTAAACAATAAAAAAAAGGAAAAAATAAATAAAAGAAGAAGGAGGCGGGTGACCAAGGCTGTCCCCTCCAGAAACCCCGTAGTCAGCTTACGCTCCATCGTGGCCAGCTTGCCTCCGCTCGGGGGTCCCAGCAGGAGCTCTGACACCTCTAAGATGTGCTCCATGAACAGTCTCAAAGCCCACTCAGCTGCTATCAGATCAGGTCCCTCGCCCCCTCTGCTCATCAGTGCCTCAGTTTACACCCTAAGTCGGGGTGTTCTTTCTAAAGACTCTACCGGAGCTGGCGCAGGTGTCTGCGAAGAGGTCCTGCTCTCTCCTCGCATGTAAACACCCATGGACTCATACAAATAGAGAAACGAGGCCTCAGACCGTGGATTTTCACATTTCAACAGTAACTCTGGTGACTAACCCTGGGATGCCATTTTTTTTCAAGTAAAGACCTAAAACATGACTGCCTGCTCTAGAGACCATTTCACCCCGTTTAACCCCCATTAATCAAAAGTAATCAAATATTTTTAAAAATTAATCTTCCAGAAACTCTCTATTAGGCCCGCTTTACTACAGATAGCAGGAATTTAACTAACATTTGTGGATTGGACACGATATGTATCTATACCGGATAAAGGACTTCAGAAGAGAATCTCATTGGTCATCCCAGAACTCCTGATTCCTTTGGTCAAGCAGGTGTGCCGCAGTTCCTTATCCACTGCTTCCTCAGAGTGTGAGCTGGTATTTCCCATCTGCGTTACAGGAAGGTCACACTTCTTTCTTTCTTTTTTTTTTAAAGAAATTAATCTCCCCGGTGTTCTGTTCTCCTTGTCCCTCTGGTCCCGGTGAAGGTACTGAAGGAAAAACAAACACGCTGAGGGAGGCCAGCTGCCGGACGGCTCGGACCTTCCTATTGGAGCCTTCTCGCTCCGGGCGGAACGTGTGTTTACTTAGACCTGGAAGGGCATCGCACGGACCGCGAGTGTCACCAAACAGAGGAACAAGACGCTTCCGAGTTCTCATCCGGCCAGTCTCAGCGGAGGCAGCAGAGAGATAAGGGAAGGCTGCTTTACACGTGGAAACTGCCCTTGTCCACCGCGCAGTCCGTGTGGTGGGAAAGCTGTTTTCAGTTCATAAACGTGGTTATTATTTCATATTTTTATAGAACCCGAAACGTACAAGGTGCTGACAATATTTGAAGTGGGGCCAAGCAAATCACATTCCTGGCCCACAGCAGGCAGAGCCCATGCACAGGCCCGACCCACCCCAAACCAGTAACTCAAAGTCAACACGGTACAGCGCGGGGCCACCGCGAGGGGAGGGGCGTAGGGGAGGAAGTGGTGTGAAGGTGCAGAAAAGAAGAGATACCTCGAAAGGACAATAAAATAATTGTTTTAAAACCCCTCGAAGAGGCCCTGGGGTCTCAAAACCAGTTGTCCAAACCCGCGTTTTCTTTAAGAAGTCTTTCCTGGCAGGACAAAAACACGGCTACCCCAGGACCATTCATTAGCTGTCCAGCGCGCACATACTAATCCATGTCGGTGTGATGGTACTGCTCCCTAGACATGGAGTTACTCTCCATCCTCATCAGTTTTCAAACTGCAAGCTGGAAAACACTCTTTTTTATTTTTTAAATATATTGTATTGATTTTTCACAGAGAGGAAGGGAAAGGGATAGAGAGTCAGAAACATTGATGAGAGAGAGACATCGATCAGCTGCCTCCTGCACGCCCCCTACTGGGGATGCGCCCACAACCAAGGTACATGCCCTTGACCGGAATCGAACCTGGGACCTTTCAGTCTGCAGGCCCACGTTCTACCAACTGAACCAAACCGGTTTTGGCTGGAAAAAGCTCTTATTTAGAGGGGCAAATAATGACTTTCTCCTTAAACCAAAGGAAAAAATCCCTCCAAGTGGGGAGGTTCTTTGAACCTGGTTAGTAAACCAGTCCAAGAACAGAGCCCTGGGCTCACAGCACGAGCCGTCAGAAGCAGCGGTTCTCAACCTGTGGGTCCCGACCCCTTTGGGGGTTGAAGGACCCTTTCACAGGGTCGCCTAAGACCATCGGAAAATGCAGGTATTTACATCACGATGCATCACAGTAGCAACATTTCATGGCTGGGGGTCACCACCACACGAGGAACCGTATGCAAGGGTCTCGGCCTTAGGAAGGTTGAGAACCGCTGATCAGAAGCCGCCCGGAGTGGAAACAGGCCTCCGAGCAGCCCGAGGCCTTATCAGGATTGCTTCCTGCAGGGGGAGCGGATAAAACGGCCCCATCGGAGGCGGGTCCGGGGACGTGCTCCTGTGGCTCCAGGTATCAAAAGAGGAAGCGGCCAGATCAGAAACAGTTCTGAGAACCGCCTGCAGGAAGGGCTGCTTCCTCTCCAGGCGCTGGCTCCGTCCTCTTATCGCTCCCCCTCTCGGCACAGCCCTTCTCGAGCTGTCTGAGCGACCTTGACAAACACCATCTCTTCCATCTGCCGCTGACCCAGCGCCTCCCCTCCCTCCCCAGCCAGCAGAATGTGATAAGGAAATAAGACCTAAACTCCACTCCTTCCATGCAACGGATGCCCTAAAACACTTTAAACAGCTGGCCTCATGGAAATACCCACAATGTGGTGGGAGAAAGCGGGCACCCAGACCAGGTAGGTCTCCAGCGGCTGGGCAAGACCGGACTTCGCCCCAGCCACCACCAGTAAACATGCTGGCGCGCACTCACTGCCCAGTCTCCTGTGGTGCCACCGAGAAAACATGTCAGCTTGTTTTACAAGGAACCTGGGCTTGCCTTACCGCCTTCCCAAAGGTTTTAAGACCCCGGCACCCTGGCCTGGCCCCGCCGCCGCCCTCAGGGTTTCATTCATGCATCCGGCTGTCCTCGGCCTCCGAGCCAAGGAAAGCTCGCCGCCTGGCTTTGCACGCCCCGTTTTAATGTGTGCGAAGGTGCGCGTCATGTCAGCTCTGGGTCACCAGAGTCCCGTCCAACCCGAGGGTTTGGATAGGAAACGTGAATGCTCTCCGCTGGAGGGAACTAATAACTCAGGACTGTCCTGGAGGAATGGGCCAGCGCCCGGAGACAGGCAGAAAACCCACTTTGGTTTCTAACGTGGCCTAGAGTTCTCCAGCGTCTACAGGATGTTTGCTCCTGGGTTGTCTTTCAGGGGACTACATGTTTTCATACACACATGCTTGGAAAACCACGGAAAATGTGGGGTTTTGAGAGATACCCATTTGCTGGGATTTTCTTATTAGAGAGGACAAATGGTTGGGTAGCGTGCTTAGTTTATGATTTCTGCACAATCTGACTCAGTAAATAATTCTTTAACAGGATGTGCCAAATGAGCAACCAGGAAGCTGGGACCAACGTGATTCTGTAGCTCCCTTCAAAGCCACAGATGTGAAGCACGCGCCTTGCTTTCTGCCGGACACTCCTATAACCAGGCCAGTCTGGGCTACTACCTTTACAGTGTTGGTCATATAAATATTATTTTTCTGTGGGTTTGCAGTGAATTAATCATATCTAACATCATATTAAGGAAGTCGTTTTAGTAGCAGCTTTATTTATGGAGAAAATTTCAGCCAAAGTGTACATAGAAAAATTATTAATATTATGATTTGGTCGGAGAAGCAAAAAACACATGCTAAATGAAGTCTGAATTTCATAAATGCTACTCTATGGGGGAAACGAGAAAATTCATTTGGGCCGCATATGTAACTTTCCACCTTGAACTGTTTAGAATTCATTCTTTTTCTCTACCTATTGCATTAACAGAAAAATACAGCAGACCTCCAGTGAACAAACTCTACTTCCCCTCGGTGGAAAACGGAACTAAATGGCGGTGAAATGACTGAGCGGGAATAAATAAAGAGTCTCAAATGAGAACCATCACTGCAGACTGGACAAATGCAGGTGTCCACCACGGTGGACAGTGACCACTCGTAGGCCAGTCCTAAACATACAAATGATGAATTCGTAAACTACGTCTCCATGTTTCTCTTCTTCAACCCTTTCTTACTCTTCTCTCCATCAACCAAACCAAACCCATTCAACCAGTCAGGGTCCACTGAGGAACGGGAATGTGGGGATATAGCGGAGGCCATTGTGTCACAGAAGCTGAAAGGACTGAGAATCCAGACCGGGGACTGTAGGGTACCCAGGGGTTAACAAAAGCAAGATGCTGCCACCGCCCTAAGCTGGCTGGTCAGGTAGAGCGCTCCAACTAAGCCACCAGGTGGATTCATTAATACCTGCTCTCAATTACCTAATGGAACCCATGTAGCCATAACTGTCCATTCCACATATCACTCCTCTACTTCCCTTCCCCTCTGGTGACTATTTCATCACTTAAAGAGGAAGATGAGTTTGGGTAGTGAGTGATTTATTAAATGATAGTACGTGATCCTCAATGAGATCAAACCCTCTAATCCATGAAAGCATAACCCGCCCCCCTGCAGGACACCATGGCTATCCCTGTCAGGGGTCCCTTCTGAAGCCGCACCAAGACAAGCCGAGGGAAGGAGCATGTGCTTCACTCGGTTAAAATACAGAGCAAAGGTGTACCACCTTCAATTTCTCTCCCAGGCCTTCAGAAGCTCAGACCCTCACGACGAGTTCCTTTTACCTTGGGAAGAGATAACTTCAGTCTTTCCGTCTCTAAATGAACTATGTTGACCCCTCTTCCACGCTGTTATCCCATTTGCTGTGACTCCACACGAAGAGCAATTACCTTGTCTCTTTAACAGCACAAAAGGACCTATCAACGTTACAGACATGTCAGTCAACACTCAGTATGTCAACACTCTGGTCAGCTGAAGGAGACCTTGGACAGTCAAGACATTTTTAAAAAAATATATTTTATTGATTTTTTACTGAGAGGAAGGGAGAGAGATAGAAAGTTAGAAACACTGAAGAGAGAGACACGGATTGAGCTGCCTCCTACACAACCCGTACTGGGGATGTGCCCGCAACCAAGGCACATGCCCTTGACCAGAATCGAACCTGGGACTTTCAGTCCGCAGGCTGACCCTCTATCCACTGAGCCAAACCAGTCAGGGCGAGACATTTTTTATTTTTATTGTTGACAGTGTTACAGATGCCCCCACCTATTTCCTCCCTTTTTGCTCTCCTCCACCAGCCTCTCACGTGCCCCAGGCCTTCCCTACACCATTGTCTGTGTCCACAGGCTATGCATACCTGCATGTATGTTCTTTGATTAATCTCTTCCCTGCCCGCTTCCCCCAAACCCACCCCTCTGACATCTGTCTGTCTGTTCCATGCATGCAGGCCTCTGGATCTATATTGTTTGTCAGTTTATTTTGTTCATTGGAATCCACATATAGGTGAGATCATGGATACTTGTCTTTCTCTGACTGGCTTATTTCATTTCCCACATTTTAGCATTCAGTTTTCGTGTGTAAATGAAACCTGCACTGGGTTATTCCATTGCAATGCAGTTGAACAGCATGATGCTAACAACTGGATTCCATTGAATCCAATCGGGATTTCTGCATGGTCTCCGCCCTGGAAAACCAGCTTGAATTCCTGTCCTCAGGCCATATTCCAAGAGACGTTGTAATTAGATCCCCAAAGAATACACTCAGCTGAAGAGGATGTCCCTGGAAAATTACACGGGGGAAAGGTGGCCAACGCAATGTGCGCACTCACGCAATTACCCAGCTAATTGCACAAGGTGCAATTATTCTGGCTAACGCTGTGCTAGGATTAGTCAGTCTTAAAAAAAAAGCATATTTTGAGAAAGAAAGCAGAAAGCTGGGGCAGACGATCACCACACCACGTTCTATTTTCTTTTGCAACACTTCGAGGAGTGAAAGTTCATCGAAACAAAGGTTTTGGCAGATTGCAAAGCATAATGGGAAAGTGATTAAGCAGAGGACATGACACCTGTTGATCAGCTGCACCAGACCTCCAATTGGCCCCATGTGAAAGACATGCGTGGACATTCCATTAGAATCACCTACAGTTTAAAGAACTAGGACCTCTGTTGTCCTGTTTACCAACAACCTGGAGGTTTTCAATAAAGGAATTCAACAGGGACGATTGCAGTCAGATTATGAAGCACACAAGACCGGGAATTAAAGTCATGACCTCCTAGCTCACAGGTCAGTCAGTACTCAACCACTGAGCCACACCAACTAGGCTAAAGGTGAAATTCTTACCAACAACCCTGAGGTTTCAAATAAAGGAATTCAACGGGGGACTATTGCAGTCAGATTATGAAGCACACAAGACATCCGGGGGATGGGAGAGTTGAGCAAGAAATTCACCCTGAGCCTAGTTGGTGTGGCTCACTGGCTGAGTTCTGACCTGTGAACCAGGAGGTCATGGATTTAATTCCCAGTCAGGGCACATGCCTGGGTTATAGGCTCAATCATCAGCAACATTTAACCACAGCCTGATGATACAGAAAGCATTTCAACATTTTGCAGTGTTCCATAGTAAGTACCAGAAACAACCATTCTGAGTGCAAAACAAAGAAATACCAATCAATAGAAACTCTTGCCCAGTAGAAAGTCAGAAAACTCAGTGGCCGTTATTTGCACTGCTGAATATTTTAACTGCCAAACCAAGTTAAAGGAATTTTAATAGGTTAGATCCTTACCCTGTAAAAAAAATTTTAGTGGGTATGGAAAATACTCTAGTTAAATAGCTATAATGACTTAATTATGTAAAGTCCCCCAAAAACTTGTTCAATAAAAATGCTAAATATATGGCTTATTTTATTCTGCAAGGTTGTAAACTCTTTCCGTGTAAAGTGAAAAGAGTTTGTTTTTCTGCATATTCCCACAAATCCAACTCAGATCTGGGAAAACAGTAACTGGGCAATAAATAAAGTGGCAAGGAAACAGCAGCTGAAAAAGAACGCTAAAAAAAACAAAGTGTCAAAATGATTTTAATCAGAATCTATTGTCATATGCCCCAACATGCATTTTCTACAGTCTGGATAAACCACTCTCTACCTCTCTTACATAAACCGCGGCCTTTGAGAAACGTAGCTCTGAGAAATAGTTTTAATTTGTCAACATTGGATGCCTAACAAACATGACTGGGACTTAAAATATAAATGATCTGGTTATTATCAGCATTAGCCCCAATAAACAAATAAGTAAATAAATACTACCCTATAAAATAGGGAAGATAGCATTTCCCCATTTTATTATTCCTACTTGCTTAGAATATAAAGAAATTAAATAAAATCTCAAGATGTCAAGGTAATTTAAAGAAACCTGGATTCCAGCCCCTAAGTTTACTTAAAGAAATTTTTTTTTATTGATTTCAGAGAGGAAGGGAGAGAGAGAGAAACATCAATGATGAGAGAACCATTGATCAGCTGCCTCCTTCACGCCCCCTATGGGGATCTATCCCACAACCCGGGCATGTGCCTTGACCAGAATTGAACCTGGGACCCTTCAGTCCACAGTCTTAATGTTTTATCCACCGGAGCCAAACCAGCAAGGGCCCTAGGCTTACTTTTGATTTCTCCATCAAGGCCAAAACTTGTTCTAGTGTCACAGCAAAAAAATATAAATAAATAAAACATTGATGCTTCCAACTCCCAGGAATAGTTATGCTGTGCTCAGTGACTTTCCATTTGATGTAAATCTAGTTCAGCTTGCCTTCCTTATATCCGATGTAACGATCACATAGAGGCTAGCATTTGGTGTCTGCCTGATGAAACTCTGCCTCCTTGTTTCATAACAACATCAAAGACATGGGCATGAGTTACAACAGAGTAAAAGCAGTATTTCTTTCAAAACCATCCAAGCTTTGAACACGGGTGTTGTCTCCACACTGGAACAGGCCCATTCCAGAGCTGCTGCTTGATGAGTAGCTGTGACAAGAAGCACCAAAGGGTTTCTTCGTCCCGATCCTCACGGGAGGATGTGTAAAGCCTACATTTATGTCTAAGCACATAACCCAACAAAGAGGTCATAACTGCTAATAGTTGGCTCTCGATACCTCTTGAGTAATGGTGAGAACTTTCACCCTCACTTCCTTCTCGGGGATTTTACTGGGGTTTATGTAGCAGTGAGATTTTTTTTCTTTTTCTTTTTCAATTATAGTTGACCATCAATATTATTTTATGTTAGTTTCATGGGTACAGCGTAGTGGTTAGATACTCACATAATTTATGAAGGGATTCCCTCAACTGAGAAGTCTAGTAACCATCCAACACTATACACAGTTATTATAATATCATCTCTATATATAAAAGCCTACGTGACATAATTACTGAATGACGGAATGATGGAATGACCAATTGACCAGTCACTATGACACACAATGACCACCAGGGGGCAGATGCTCAATGCAGGAGCTGTCCCCTAGTGGTCAGTGCACTCCCAGAGCAGGAGTGCCACTCAACAGACCAACCCGTCCCAGCAGCCCAGCAGCCGGGTGGCAGCCACTCACTCCCTCAATAGTCCTGCAGGTCAAGTCTCCGGAGAATGGGCCAGGCACCAACAGACCAGTGCTGCCGGCACAATTCCACCAGCACTGCCGGCCTCCTAGAAGTTG
This sequence comes from Lasiurus borealis, assembly GCA_004026805.1. NCBI lineage: Eukaryota > Metazoa > Chordata > Mammalia > Chiroptera > Vespertilionidae > Lasiurus > Lasiurus borealis. Next base: position 51,280 of record PVJN01001926.1, read on the forward strand.
GCCTCCGGCACTGTGGCCACCTACCCTCCCTAGATGCGCCACAAGAAATGATATAAAAGCAGCCATGAGGTTGCTCCTGACAACCAGCACGAACATCAGTGGGATGGATATAGATCCCAGGCCGGCAAGGGCATCCCACCACCCACCTGAAGGGTCGATTGCATCCCAGCTCCCCACACTCTCCACACCCATGGCAGGTGCAGTAGGGCCAGGATGATCGGGAGCGGCAGGTGGGAGTGGCAGGTGGTGTTGGACTGCTAGTTTCAGCCCAATCTCTGCAGGCCATGCCAAAGGACCCCACGTGTATATGAAATTTGTGCACCGGGCCTCTAGTTGACTATATTCCCCATACTGACCTTTAACTCCCTGTGACTATTTTGTAACTGCCAAATTTTATACTTCTCTCTTTTTTTTAAAATATATTTTTATTGATTTCAGAGAGGAAGGGAGAAGGAAAGGGAGACAGAAACATCAATGAAGAGAGAGAATCATTGATCAGCTGCCTCCTGCATGCCCCCTACTGCAACCTGTGTATATGCCCTTGACCAGGACTGAATCCAGGACCCTTCAGTTCAAAAGCCAACCCTCTATCCACTGAGCCAAACCAACTAGGGTTGTACTTCTTAATTCTTTTATTTTTTTCCCTCAGTCCCCTAAACCTCTCCCATCTGGCATGTAGCAATAGAAATTTTTAAAAGCAACTTTAATCTCTTTCCTCATGGGCATTTCCAGTCCCTCCTTACCACAACTACCCAGTCTAATAAGGGGGTCAGTTTTAAGTAGAAATGATGCGATTCAGTGTAAAAGTCCTCTCTCCACAAAATCTTAAAATTTATTTCTCAAGTTCTTTTAATGTTCATGCCTACCAAGAACACAATATAATGTCCCCAAAAAGCACTTAAATACATCCAGTGAAATTATTTCAGAATTAAGACTTGAATTCTTTGATACTAAACTTAGTTAATCTGATCTTCTTGGGTGCTGGGTTTTTTATTTTTATTGATTGAACCACTGAATTTCTTTGAATCTTCCCAAACTACAGCTTAATACAACTTTAAAAGGAGACTTTAAAAAATAGCAAAATATGGCATCAAAAAATTGAGTGAAGCTTCAATAGAAAGACTTGGTAGGACAGTAATAATCAATGAAAGGGAAACAGTTTTCAGAAATTCCATTATCTGCTCTCTGGGTATCAGTGGACATCACCAACTCTAGGGAACCATGAAACAGATCCCTAGAATTTAATCTAGTGAAATGGATCGTGCTGATGCATCTGTCTGGAATAGTTGAGAATGAGGGTTATATTAAATTGCCTCTTTCACTTACTTCTTCTTTAACCTTGTTTGTTAAAACATTCAAATTTAAGCATTCACAAAATATCCCAATATAAATATATTCAATTTTCCATGAAATTATTACTAATTTTCATTTAATTTCTGAGAAAAGTAAAAAAATGGCACCTATTTATTTAAATTAGTAAACTAAAGTTAGATGTTAGTAGAGCCATTTACACAAGTTTTAAATGATTTTCTAAATGCTAAATTGTTCAGAAAACTAGTGAGCAAAATGAAACAGTTGAGATTAACTTGTAAATTATAGCAGATCTAGGAGCAGACACGTAAATAACATGTTGCAGTATTTTAGTCAATTCATTTATTCATCCACCCAGCATCACTGTCATTATAATTGAGCATCAACTATACGTGCCAGATACTATTTTAGGTGCTGGAGATATAACAATAAACTAAATAGTTTATGATGCATAAACATATGATCTGTTCTTAAAGACTAGAGGCCCGTTGCCGGAAGATTCCTGCAAGAATAAGGCTTCCTGTGGCCTTCTCCGCCACGCCACCTGCTTCCCTCCCTTCTCTGCAGCCCCGCCTGCTTCCCGCAGCTGCGCTCCCTTCTGCAATGGTTTGCTTCCTGCTACGCTGTCTTCAGTCTTCATGCTGCCATCTTGGTTGGGTTAATTTGCATACTCGGTCATGATTGGCTAGTGGGCATGCCTTGAGGGCGTAGTGGAGGAACAGTCAATTTGCATGTTTCTCTTTTATTAGATAGGATAAGTTACTCTTGGAAGGCATGGGTAAGAATGGATGCAATAATCTCTCTCCAAGTGGAATCATAGACTATCAGTATACCGAGTTTAAAAACCAGGTGGTATAATGATTAGTGCAAGAACTTAAGATCTCAAGTTAAAAAATCAAGAAGCCCTGGTTTATTTTTCTTATTAGTATTTTATTTTTAAATAAACCTTGATGACACAACTCATATAATCTTTAGTTTTGGTAACCTTGAAAAGTTAAAAAGAGCATCGCGCACTAGGATAGAGATTAAAACCTAGCACAATAAAATGACTATCTAGGGAAGACACCAGAACCAGTAGAAACATAAGTAGAGCAAGTACTAAACTACTTCTCCAATTAATTCCCACTTTATATTTTCATTGTCTAGTGGCAATTAAAATGTTAAAAGCCTCCTTCCCCAGGAAGCTAAATGTGTCTCGCCACTTAAATGGCATTTAAAAGTGTCCTCTGGAGGCAAGGTGCCCATTATTCCACTTAATAGGTAAAGAGGAAAAGGGACAAAATGGTCTTAAAATAAATTTTAGACTTACAAGGTCAGCTCCCGAGATTCATTTTTAACTGGAGCGTCACATAGAGGCAAGTGCACAGATTTAAATATACAGAATGAACGTTTACATAGGTCTATCTTCATGAAAACACCACCCAGATCAAGATATAGAACTTTATCATCACTGCAGCAAGCCCTTATATCCCCTCTCAAGGTAACCAACATTCCAAAGTTCAACTATTTTTATAAAGCTTAGAAAGCCCTAGAATAAATGTAGAAAGACCCGAGTCTAAATCCAAGTTTTATGACTGACGGAAGTGTGATAAATTCTACGTGACCTCTGCCAAGAAAGACACGGATGCATTTTATTATGCATTACACTGTGCTAAGTACTTATTACGTACATTAAACACAGTAACAATGAAACCAGATTGGTAGCCGGGGGAAGACTTTAGAGACGGGGTGATGTTAAAGCTGATTTTTAAAGGGCTCTTACGGAAGAGGTGGCGAGAAGAAGGTGGGAGAGGATGGTGTATGGGAGGGGGACACGAATGAAAGAAGATAACTGCGTGTAAGATACAGGGAGACAGGGAGCAGCATCACATACTCAGGACATGGCATTTGTGCAGCAGGAGCACAGGATCCGGGTGGGGAAGTGGTGGGAGAGAAGCTGGAGAGATAGGAGAGAGACGGGGCAAGAGGGCCCCAAGCATGCGAGTAAAAATTAAACGTCATTTGGGACATTCACAAGGAATGACAGTCTGGGCCCAGGGGCTGGAGAAGGAAGGTGGCCTCACCAGGTGTCTACCACTCAGTCATTGGAGACGCGGGGAGCTGGAGGGCAAAGGAAAGCCGTGAGGGCAGCAATCTGGGCCCAAAGGGAAGGGCAGCCGTGGATTTCAGTGGCCTGTGGCAGGGAGCGTGGAGATAAAGGCATTAACTAGAAAGATGGTGAAGAGGTAAAATCCAAAGGACATATCGACCCACCGGAGACAGGAGGGGAGTGATTTGTGGGTCCTGGATTGGACATCGATGGCCCGCTGGCTGTCACAAGGCCTGCTTTTCATTATATTTGGAGAAATGATCATGTGTCTCAGTTTTAGACCTGGTGAATTCCACATGCCTGTGGGATGTATTGAGATGTCCAGAAAGCATTTGGATAATAGCAACTAAAACTTCTTGAAAGCTATGCATGCCCAGTTCCTTCTAAAGAATCTCACAATATACTTGAAACTAATATAATATTGTATGTCAACTGGAATAAAAAATTTTTAAAAAAAGAAAGAAAAACCATGGGAAATGCAGGAAGAAAACAAGTGCTGATGTTCTGACAATCTAGAGTTAGTTCAGACTGACCCTGGGTAACGGGGTGGTTTTAGGGAGCCTCAGCTGACAGAATTGATGTCTGCATTTTGAAAAGGAAGGGTCCCTTTCCTATCAGCAGCCCACGATGGCAAGGTGGCAAGATGGCGGGGCAAACTTCCAAGAAGAAGAAGGCTAAAGAAATAAAGCAATAAAAGGAAATGAAGGATCCAAGAAAGCTTACTTACACTTACTAAAGTACAACAGACTTCCTCAGTAAAGACAAACTTGACTGTTTCTGTGCTGGCACTGCAGAGAATAATATCTGAACCTCAGTGTGTAATGGAAAAACAAGAACTAGACTATAAAAATGTGCTGACATGACAAGATACTCTAATGAACAGATGACAGCCATGTATAGCCAGAGTTGAAGACTTTTTTTTTTAAGGAATATTCATAGCAGAGAGCAGAAAATGAAATTTGAGAAGAGGGGGGATGGGGACTTGGGGGGTCATTTATTCACCTAAAAATTAGGTATGGAGCCTCTACATCCTAGAGACTCTATGTACTAGACACCACACTCTTACACCAATCTTCATAAAGTCAGAAATCTGGTTCTCCTCTAAACCCAAATTACACTGTTTTTTCCTCTAAGTTTCTTCTAGTATTGGGTTGCTTTCTTTATATAACACTAAATCCTAACTGATTGTAAGATATATTTCAAGTCCACATGCCTCCCCACGACATCTCCTGATAATTAGAAAGTACATTGTTCCTTCTTTTTATCTACCTACTAGAGGCCAGTGTACGAAATTCGTGCACGGGGGAAAGGGCAAAGTCCTTTAGCCCAGCCTGCACCCTCTCCAATCTGGGACCCCTCGAGGCATGTCTGACTCCCCATTTAGGCCCAATCCCAGTAGGATTGAACCTAAACAGGCAGTTGGACCATCCCTCTCACAAGCAAGGACTGCTGGCTCCCAACTGCTCCCCTGCCTGCTTTCCTGATTGCTCCTAACCACTTCTGCCTGCCAGCCTGATCCCCCCAAACTGCTCTCCCCTGCAGGCCTGGGTCCCCCACAACTGCCCTTCCCTGCAGGCCATCTTGTGGTGGCCATCTTGTATCCACATGGGGGCAGCCATCTTTGACCACATAAAGGCAGTCATCTTGTATGTTGGAGTGATGGCCAATTTACATATTACTCTATTATTAGATAGGATAGAAGGCCTGGTACATGGGTGGGGGCCAGCTGGTTTGCCCTGAAGGGTGTCCTGGATCAGGGTTTGAGTATCCTTGGGGTATGGGGGTGGCCTGGGCAAGGGGCCTGTGGTGGTTTGCAGACCAGCCATGCCTCCTCGTGACCCAAGCAGAGGCCCTGGTATCTGGGATTTATTTATCTTCTATAAATGAAACTTTGTAGCCTTTAGTGGAGGGTGTGTGGCAAGCTTGGCTTCCTCCATTGCCAAGGAAACCCAAGCCTCCTGCTCGCTCTGTGGCTGCCATCATTTTTGTTGGGATTTATTTATCTTTTATAATTAACTTTGTAGCCTTGAGTGGAGGCCTGGGCCCACCAGGCTGTGCAAAAAGCTTGGCTTCCTCCATTATGGGGGAAACCCAAGCTTCCTGTTCACTCCGTGGCTACAGCCATCTTGGTTGGGTTAATTTGCATACTCACTCCTGCTTGGCTGGTGGGCATGGCTTGTGGGTGTAGCAGAGTGATGGTTAATTTGCATATTGCTATTTTCTTAGATAGGATGGTTAGTGTAATCAATCAATGTGGGGTCAGCCTTCCCTCATCCAAGAACTTGATATTTTGTTGGTTGTAAAGGGCTAAACATCCAATCCAGTATAAATCCAGAGGAAGAAAAATTTTTTTTTACCATATGATAAAAGTTTCAATACAGCATTCCTTTCAATAGTGGTTTATTCTTGCATTCCATATGTTAGCATATAAAAATATTCTCTCATTGAGTTTCCTGGAGAGAAAGAAGTATTTGTGAAATTCAAAGTTTTAACTTTATTAACAGCCATGATATATTCTTCCTTGCTAAGGAGACATTTATAAGGCAGCTTTTATTTTAATAAAACAAATGGTAAACGTTATGAAGGAAATGCCATTCAATGAGAGTCTATAACAATGGAATCTGACCGAAATGGTCAAGAGAAACAGATCCAAAGTGGTTATGTACAATTACTTGCAGCAACTAGGACCATTCATTTTCAGCTCAAGTCTTCAGAGGACTGACATGTGTTCCTCATAGCTAACTATTTATTTCTCAAAATATAATGAGGAAAAAAATATACCTGAGAAAACATGAGATTAGTCTGTACTCCTCAGGCGCAATCACAACTTTCATAACGCAAAGGCTCGGGTTTGTTTCAAGAAACATTGAAGTGAATTCTTATTTTTGTTTAGTTTCAGGTCTCTCTTCCAGACTTTTCCTGAACCTTCGCAGACTCGTTGGCTTTCGCAAGGCAAGGCTGGGCCCACTGTTCCCATTACTTCAAAGGTCTCCTCATCCAGAGTGCTGAAAAGTTAATACCTCGGGAGAAAACTAATCAGAGGCACAGCTGTTCCATAGGAATGAGAGGCCGTGGAAAGCAGAGGCCGGCGAATGACGGCGGCCAGACGATTATGGATGATTTTCCAATAGAGCGCTGCCTGCAAACCAGGCCAAGAACATGTGGTGTCCTGGTCAAGTGAATGTCTCCCGTCTCTTACGATACCAGATCCCAGGATGATGGACCTACAACGGTGAGGACTCAGGACTCAGTCTTGTCGGCACCAGCATGTCACTGTGGAACTGAGTATTCATTAAAAAGTAGAGCCAGATGTCATTCTAGTTGATACCTGTCATTTGGAACCAACAAGTGACAAAGATACTGGAGATTTAACTAAGAGCACAATCTTTACGTTAACAACATTCTCCATTTTCTTCCCCCAGTCCAAACCAGAGCATTGTGGCCCACACATCACTGGGCATTATGGAAGAAGCCTGGGAGAGGGACCCCGTGGGACAATTTGGCCAAACACAGCTGCAAAAAACAAGACTCCACATCTGGAGCAAGGCTGTGATAGACGGAGAGCTGGAAGGGCTTCCGAGAGAAATGGTGAATTCCTCACTAGGAACACATGCATGCCACAGGCTGAGCACACAGCAGGGGCCATTCCAACGCGAGGCAGGGTCCGCAGGCTTTTCCAGGGATGACGCGGCAGCTCGTCTTCCAGACTGTTCTCCCACATCACAGGGGGTGAAGTGAGCCATGAGAGTCATATCATTATTTCCATGGATGTATCTTTGAACATTTTTTTTGTAAATTAAAAATTTTTGACACAAAATCGGCCCCACCTAACTCCTGTGAATGTCAACACAATTCAAAGACTGGAAAGTGGGGAGTAATCAGTATAAGCCAGTTCTGTTGCTTAAATCCATCCCTGTCCTCAGTTAACATCAGTCAGCATCGAATGATCTATAATTCCTTTTCCAGACCAACCACTGGTCTGTGTGTGTGTGTGTGTGTGTGTGTGTGTGTGTGTGTGTGTGTCTGTGTGTTTTACTAACTTCAAGTAGAGGTAAAAAGTAAAAAGAACCCAGTGGTTGAGCATTGACCTATGAACCAGGAGGTCATGGTTTGATTCCCGGTCAGGGCACACGCCCGGGTTGTGGGCTCGATCCTCAGTGTGGTGTGTGCAAGAGGCAGCTATTGATTCTCTCTCGTCATTTATGTTTCTATATCTCTCTCCTTCTCCCTTCCTCTCTGAAATCAATAAAAATATATTTTAAAAAATAAAGACAACTTAAAACAAAAATGTCATCGTCTCCCTAGCCAAGAGCAAGAGAAATACAATACAGTCATTCCAAAGTCTTTGTGGGAAGCTTTGAGTGTTTATTCTTTACATTGGTGCTACATGGAAACGTGTAAGAAAGACCATTTGAGAAGACAAAGGCATACTTTTCTTGGTCAAGATTTTGTTTGGATGGGGGTTATTCCAAGATGGTGCAAAAGGAAGATCCTGAAATCACCTCCTCCCAAGGACACACCCGATCTACTGCTTTATGTGGGACAATTTCCTCTGAAAAAGACCAGAACATTAGGTGAACAGCTCCTTCACCACAAACGATAAAAGTGCCACATCTAGAAGGATAGAAGAAACAGAGTCATGGTGGTGCCCAAAACCCCATCCCCAGGGGGCAGACCACAGTCAGGAGAAATCACACTGATCCAGAGCTGCTTCCCCAGGAGCGACAGGTTCAAGCCCCAAGAAGGTACCCAAACTTTGGGACCTGCACTGGAGAGATGGGTCTTACAAGAATTTTAAAGGGACTTTGCTAAGCTGAAAAGAAAGGGTATTACTCAATGGCAATAAAAAATAAAAAATAAATAAATCTCACTGGTCAAGGTAAATAGATAGTACAAGTAGTGATTAATCTACAATGATAAAAGGGTAATATGCCAATTAGACTGGACGTCCTTCCGGACGTCCTTTCAGATGAAGCTGTGGCGGCCGGGGCCGAGGCAGAGGTGGCAGAGGCCCCCTGGCTGCTGCTGCAGTGAGAAATGAGCCCCTTGCATGAATTTTGGGCACCAGGCCTCTAGTCACTTACAAAGCTCGTATTAAGGTAAAAGACAAAAGTAGTAAAACAACTATAATTATTAACAAAGTTTGTTTTAGTTAGTAAACTAAATTAATAAACTAATAAAACAAACTAAAAAATAAACTAATAAACTAATAAAACAAACTAAAAAAAACGTAAAAGTAAAAACAAAACATCCATTCTCATAGATCATGTCCTAAGTGGGCTGAAGACGGAGAATCAAGCAATGAATTAAAGATCCAAGAATTTGGCTGAAACTGGTTTGGCTCAGTGGATAGAGCGTCGGCCTGAGAACTGAAAGGTCCCAGGTTCGATTCCGGTCAAGGGCATGTATCCTGGTTTCGGGCACGTCCCCCATTGGGGGCATGCAGGAAGCTGCTGATCGATGTCTCTCTCTCATCGATGTTTCTAACTCTCTATCCCTCTCCCTTCTTCTCTGTAAAAAATCAATAAAATATATTTAAGAAAGAAAGAAAGAAAGAAAGATCCAAGGATTTGGATCCCAAATCCTACATCATTCCCATAGAAATGGGGCGTGCCAGTTAGCACTGCTTCTTCCACTTACAAATACAAACCAGCCTTTCAGAAAAGGTCTTAAGTAGGTATAATTGGAGCATGTTCAAACCTAGCCCTCAACCCACTTTTCCCAACACCTGGAGAGCTGAGCCTGAGGGAACAGTGATGGTGGTGACATCTACCTGTCATCAAATGGCAAGGAGAACTCAGAAAGAAAAGAAAGTCAAAACCCACAGCCGACATGCCACCGAGTGCTGTGGCTTGAAGGGCCCACAATGAGAGCCTCGATACTCAGTCCCCACGTGAATCATGTGGTCATTTTTCCAAACAACCAAGAGCCACAAATAAACGCAAGCATCTTCTCGTCTCACTTTCTTTGACACATTTTACCTTTTCTCAAGAGAAAATATTGAAAATAAATTAATATATTCTGGTGCATTGCCCTGCCCCGCACAGTGCCTGCAACAGCGAAGCGCATGCTGAATGCCACACACGTTAGCTGCTAAGTGGACACCAGTGGCATTCGCCACCCCAGAGTGCCTCTAACGTTCACAGTGTATGCCTCACGACCAAGGCCCTAACAATTCCACGTCTGATGGGACCCAAAATTCCACAGTCTTGCCCCAACTGCTTTATCCTGACACCCCACGAACCCAGTTTCTGTGCTCAGAAAGCAGGCGGGTGATCGGAAAAAGACCCAAGGCTGCTGAATGCAGAAGGCAGAGAATCCTGGGGCTAAACGCTGTACGAAGAAAACATCAAAAACTGCTCCAGAGGAAAACGATGAGACTTCATCTTTGCTACTCTTTCATGTGAAAGGCAATGAATTCAACATGAACGCCACAACTTGTGCTCTCTCATCAGATACCCTCCAAATCTGTGCCGAAAGGATTGCTAAGACGCTTCTCGGCTTGCCTGCGAATAATAAAATAAAGAACGTGTGTGTGTATCATGTGCAGCTCTAGCATTGAACACACTTGTTCCCAACACCTGGGACGGTGAGCCTGCGCACATCTGTCATCGAACCACCAGGGAAAATCAGAAAGAAGAGTCAGACTCCAGCTGAAATGCTGTCTGGACGCTGTGGTTTGAAGTGGCCCCCGGAGAGCTGGGGTGATATCTATCCACTGCTTCCCAGGGCTGAGAATGGGGGGGGTTAAGGATAAACTCCTACGGGAGAGACCCCACAGGCCTGCCCACATCCAATTCCTCACCACCCGGTGAGAAAGTGGGAGAGGGAGAACGAGAGAGAGAGGAGAATGGACTCCCGGGCAAATAAGACAAGTACGTGGCTGCCTGTCGGGGAACTGCCATGATTCCCCAAATGGAAAGGGTTCCCTCAGTCTGGCCAGGTTTGTAAACTAGCGCCCCACATTCTCCAGCTTCCTGTTGCAGGCAGACAAGACGTGGTCCTGAACAGACACAGCCACGCTCCCACTGCCCGTGCCCGGCCCTGGAGTGGCCTTTGGCCACCAGTGGCCGGCTTCGTGGTGTGGGCCTCCCTCTGTGTCCGGTGTCCAGGCACAGGGCCCGGATGGACACGCGGAGAGAACTAACACACAAAGGCTCAACAAGAAGGTCCAGGGAAGCGCCCTAAATATCTGGGTTCCGCTCACCTCCCCCAAGAGGCCAGGGCTTGCGGAGAAAATCGGTCTGGACTCGTTTTCTAGGCCACATCTCTGTTATTCTGATAAAACGAAGTTTGATTAAAATGAACATCATGGACAATGATTATTTTTTTTTTTTACCACCATCTCCCTTTTACTTTTTTCTTCTTCTTGACAATTGCCATTTATTGTAATGTAATATTATTGATCTGTTCTTAATAGTTACTCAGAGTTTGAATTCCTTGGAGGGGTCTTTGCTCTAGGGGACCCTGGAGGCCTTTTTAGGCTAGTCTGAATACTTTAATAACTTGTATGTTATGTCGTAAGTAAGCAAGAGACAAGGTGTTTCAAGGTTAAAGACTTCAGACTTAACTACTGAATTAATACATATTTTCAATGATGCAATACAAGGGCAGCTTGACAGTGAAATGAGAGGAATTCTACCCCATTTAGCACAAAATGGTGGGACCGTGGACTAGTGATGTCCATGTAACTGTGGGTCTTTGTGTACATCTGCTGGCAGAATGACATCCTCCTCCTCATCACCCAACCCAAGTCACCTCCCGTCCACTAACACACAAAGGCTCCACAAGAAGGACCAGAGAGCTGAGACCAGTTTGGCTCAGTGGATAGAGCATCGGCCTGTGGACTGAAAAGGTCCCGGGTTCGATTCCGGTCGGGGGCATGTACCTTGCTTGCGGGCACATCTCCACTGTGGAGTGTGCAGGAGGCGGCTGATCGATGTCTCTCTCTCATCGATGTTTCTGACTTTCCCTTTCCCTTCCTCTCTGTGAAAAATCAATAAAATATATATTAAAAAAAAAAAAGAAGGACCAGAAAAATGCCCTAAGTATCTAGAGTGAGCCCTGACTGTGGGACCCAGAAACAGGACCCCTAAGGAGCGAATCTTGAAGCGGATTCTAATGACAGTGACCTAGTACTCTAGTTCACAATCAAGCGTGCGTAAGCTCCAGTGGTAATCACCATGGAGATTTAATTCTCTGTGGCCAATTAGCGCAGTTAGAGAGTTCCAGTGAGACCGAGGTCACGGCCTCAGAGCTTTCTGAGCTGAATCTGGGTTTGATTAACTCTATGTCTACAGATTACACTAGCAATTTCACAAACTGCACAAAGGGCAGTGGGCAAACTCACGTAGGGCAATTCTCCCCACAGAAAACAGCTGAACGGGCCTAGATTTGCGCTCAGAAGCCTTAGGTTGAGATTCTGGTTTCCGGGTTCTTGCTATGTGACCTTGGACAAAGTCACTTAATTTTTCTGAGGTTCAGTGGCCTCACCTGTGTAATGATTTTTTTAAAAATATATTTTATTGATTTTTCACAGAGAGGAAGGGAGAGGGATAGAGAGTTAGAAACATCTATGAGAGAGAGACATCGATCAGCCACCTCCTGTATGCCCCCTACAGGGGATGTGCCCGCAACCAGATACATGCCCTTGACCGGAATTGAACCTGGGACCTTTCAGTCCGCAGGCTGACGCTCTCTCCACTGAGCCAAACGGGTTTCGGCTGTAATGAATATTTAAAATACCTGTTTTACAGGGCTGTTATGAAGATCAAGAAAGTCATGTAGTACGTGAAAACACTTGGTAAAACGTGCTCCATTATCCAATAGCTGGTACGTAAAAATCATGATGATTGACAAACTGGCTCACTTACCATGAGAGTGAAAAAGAACACACTGTAAATTTGCATAATATGCCACTGTCATGATATAAACATTTGTTGAGTTAAAGAAAGAATAAAGGAATAAAGTAGCATCTTTGTACTTTCCAGCAGAGAATTCCTTTGCGAGTCGACCTATTAGCCCGGTAGTTTCCAAGAGGTCTTATCGCAGAAGCCGGGGACCTCTGAAGGGGCAGCTGCTGGGAGCAGAGGGGAGACAGAGGGGAGACAGAGGGAAGACAGAGGTCCAGAACGCTGCCCTGCTCCAGAGCGTCTCCTGGCGTCAGCAGCGTTTTCAAACTTGCGAGTCTCTCCAACACCCAAGTTCAGCTCACCCGGGGCTGCTCTGTGTGTCTCTGCGCTCAGGCCCCGCAGGTGGCTCTCCGCTGCGGCCGGGCATTGCTCTGGCCTCCCTCTCGGCAGCCCTGTTGTCGTTTACTAAACAGGCTGGAGCTCAGACAGGTCTCAGTCTGGTCATCGGAGTGAAGACGACATGTCCTGATGTCTCTACAGACTGACTGTGATTTGATGGCGGAAGCCGAATATTCTGAGTCTCTGGGAGCTGCAATGGAAGGGCTGTCACTATTTCCTACTTTCCCAGGCACCTCCTTGTCTGCGGGCATCCGTGGCCAGGGAGCTGTCTCAGGGGCCGACTAAAATCCTGGGAAGAACACCTATCCTGGGAATCAAGAGAGGAAACCTGTCCCAGCTCCGGGACCCACTCCTGACGTGGTCTTTGATGACATTCGAGGCCTCTAGATCATCCTGTCCCAGTGAACGGAGGGCCGCCGCACCTCCTCTGAGGGCAGAAGCACTGTGACTTATGGATTAGTGAGGTCATGTGAGGGGGTCATCCTGGCAAGAGCCCCTGGAGGAGCGTGCCTGATGCGAGGTTTAATTTCACCCCATTCACTGCAGGACGGAAATCCGCCAGGACTTCACGGACAACAGAGAAGCACTCGGGTGACTGGCTCCGGGACTTACCGTATTTTCCGGCGGATAAGTTGGGGGTCGTCTTATACGCCCAGTTGTCTTAATACGCGGGAAAATACAGTACCACCAGGCTTTGCTCCAACAACTGTTCTTGGAATGTGGAACACAGTTTATCATTTTCTCACCGCGCTGTTAAGAATAGTTTTGTTTCTTAAAGGAAAAACTGGTTCCATTAAAAAAAAAATTGTAGGCTAGTGTCCTGCTAGCCATGTTTTTCATATAAAAAATAGGTGGGCACAGCTGGCATGGCTCAGTGGCTGAGCGCTGACCTATGAACCAGAAGGTCATGGTTCAATCTCGGTCAGGGCACAGGCCCAGGTTGTGAGTTTGATCCTCAGTAGGAAGCATGCAAGGAGGCAGCCTTTTGATGATTCTCTCTCCTCATTGATGTTTCTATCTCTTTTGCCTTCTCCTTTCCTATCTGAAATCAATTATATATATATATGTTAAAAAATATATATGTAAATAGTGGGCCCTAGCTGGGTTGGCTCAGTGGATAGAGCATCAGCCCGTGGACTGAAGGGTCCTGGGTTCGATTCCGGTCAAGGGCATGTATCTTGGTTGCAGGTTCCCTGGCCCTGGTCAGGGTGCATGCAGGAGGCAACCAATTGATATCTCTCAAGTGGATCTTTCTCTCTGTCTCTCCCTCTCCTTTCCACTCTATTAAAAAAAAAAAAAATCAATGGAAAAAAATATCCTCAGGTGAGGACTAACAAAACAAAAAGCAATAAGAGGGTTATGACAGACTCCAGAACACTGATTCTCTTTAAGTTGACACACAAGCTTTCATTAAAAATAAAATTGAGGAAGATATGTGAAATTACACAGGTTTACTTTTCCTTCCCCAGAGCAAGGAGTCCGGGCCAAATGCAACCATCATTATAAATAAGACTCTGCTTTGCTACGTGCTTTATCTTGGCCTCGAGAAAACCGTCTATTTATATCCGTCCGCTCCTATCGCTCTGTTTATGAGGCTTAGATACAACAGGCCCGCGCCTGCCCGTCACTAGCGCCGCTCACACGTCCCCTCGCGGAGCCAAACCGACCTCAGGAACTCAGGCCTCGTCCATTCATTAATCTTTTGGCGCCACGTCCTGGGAGGTCAGGGTCTGGCCGCGGGCTTCGGTTTCAGGCGCTCGGCGGTATGTGTGTCACGTGAATTCGAGCTACATAACTGCGTCTTGGAAGTCAGCCTGAAAATGGCCTTTGGCTTACGGCAATACTACCTGGCCTGCGGACCATACACAGGGCCAGCGCGCAGCCACCAGCCTGCCCTTGGCCTACCCTTCCTCCCAGGCCCACAGAGCGGAGACCGTGGAAGGCGGAAATAAGCTGTATTATCTCTGAAGCATGGGTCAGGTTCTGACTTTTTACCCCAAAAGGACATGCTTTCTCCACTGCGTGTCACTAGGCTGTTCTATGTTGTATCTGGTCTTTTGCGTCTCGAAGGCTTTAGGGTCTTCAGAAATTTCCCTTTAAGATTCAGGCGCCTGGAGGCAGGGGTGAGGTCTGGGGAAAGGTGGGTCATTGTAACAGCCTGAGTTGAAGAACTGAAGCATCTAAGAAAAAGACACGCTAAGGGCCAGTCAGCATGGCTCGGTGGTTGAGCATGGAACTAGGAACCAGGAGGTCACGGCTGGATTCCAGGTCGGGGCACATGCCCGGGTTGTGGGCTCCATCCCCAGTGTGGAGGGTGCACAAGGCAGCCGAACAATGATTCTCCCTCATCGTTGATGTTTCTAGCTCTCTCTCCTTTTCCCTTCCTAAAGAAAGAAAAGGAAAGAAAAATCATGCTGAGGGAGGAAGTGAAAAATCAACATTGCCTATCTCATAATTTTACCTCCTCGTATTATTTATCAAAAATGCAAACCCATTTGCCTTCAGAAAACACTAATTTCTATCTTCAAAAAATAAACAAAACCCATCAGCAGATGGGTGGATTAAAAAACTGTGGTACATCTACACATGGAATACTACAGTAAAAAATGAATGAATTCTTACCATTTGAAACAGCATGGATAGAATTGGAGAGCGTTATGCTAAGTGGAATAAGCCAGTCAGAGAAAGATAAATACCCCATGATCTCACTCATTTATGGAATAAGGTAGGGTAGGGTGGGGGTAAGGAGGAGAGATCAACCAAAGGACTTGTGTGCATGCATATAGGCCTAACCAATGGACACAGACACCAGGGGGGTGAAGACATGAGTGGGGGGAGGGGGGGTTGGGGGACTAATAGAGAGATGAGGACACATATGTAGTACCTTAATCAATAAAGAAAATTTTTAAAAAATCTCCAAATAATTAGAGACACCCCACATCTTATTTCTTCCAACCGAATTGGCAATTTTCTGAGACACCAATGAGGAGCAACTATCTGTCTGTCCTTGGCGTTTCCCTCTAAACTGGAACAAGTAACAATAAATAAGAAAAGGAGAATGGCAGCAGCTTCTGATCGTTCCGTCCTGGTCCAGTTTACCGGGGTGTTTCATTAACTCCCAGAACTCGGTCCATTCATCCAGGCGTGCTCAAATGTCTGTACAGAAAATGACGTTTCCGACTCCTGGTTTCCATGCATTCACTCTACAAAAGCAGGTCTGTTGAGCAGTGGTCGGCAAACTCATTAGTCAACAGAGCGGCAAACTCACAGGTGACTCCGGAGCCGCAGTGTGCCGGCCACTGTGCTAGAGTATGTGCCTCGGGTGCTCTTTTGCAATCTCCTTCTCCCTCTTTAAAAAAATGACAGCCAAATCTTTCACCACCTACTGACGTGATTTATGACCCAAGAATGTCAAAACTTCTGGGACTGCAAACATAGAAAAGTTTTCAAATATCTTCATGGGTGCTGAGAAAATAAATTGTTCTGATGGTGATATAACAAATTCTTTTGCACATCAGGTGGTTTTAAATTCTTTGCTTCTAACAAGAACTCTTACCGTTTGCAGCAGCAGAGAGGGGCCTGGAGAGCATTACGCTAAGTGAAATAAGCCCGTCACAGAAAGGTAAGTGCCACGTGACCTCACTCATACGTGGAATCTAATGAACACAATTAACTGATGAACAAAACAGACCCAGAGACATAGAAGCATGGGACAGACTGACAAATGTCCAAGGGAAGGACAGGGTGGGAGAGTGGGTGGGGAGTGATTAACCCGGGAACTTCTCTGCATGTCATGACAATACAACACCGTTTACAGAGGGTGTGCCCCGAGAAATAAAAAGTTAAAGAAAAAAAACGTTCTCAATTTATTCACTTAATGCATCTTTAGTGAACAGCGGAGAATATGACAGAACCTGTCTCTACACTTATGAAGGGTATAATATTCTAGTGGGACGAGAGAAACCAGCAATATGTGAACATAAAGAAGGTATTTCCATTTAGGTAGTGACATGGTGTGGTGACATACAAAGGTTTAGGGGAAGAAACAATAGGAACAGAGACTCAATAATAAGTTCAAAAGCCACGAACCAGGAATATATCAGTGTGTCCAGAGCATGGAGACACAGGCAGTGCGGCGGACGTTCCAAGAGAGAACCATGACGAACAAAGTCACTGAACAGGCCTGAGCCACGTCAAGTGGACCTTGTAGGCTGAGGTCTAGAGTTGGACTTTGATTTTGATGTTAAGTGTATCGAGAAGTCACTGGGAGGTTTTAAGCAAGAGAGTGGTAATTTGTTTTGTTTTGATACGGTCCTTCTGACAGATGTGTGGATATGGAAACGGAAGGTAATCTGATCGATACATCCTGAATAAAATAACAGCCTCAACGAAACAGGTTGAGGGCAAGATGGGAGAGAGGCTGGAGCGAGGGGGAAGACACCCAGAGACAGAACTCAGAGACAGAATCAGTGCCATCCAGCGTGACATTCCAAGAACAGTCTGTCCTGAGAAAGGGGTCTCCTTCCTTTCGCCTTTCTCCCCACTGCTCTAAATTCCTCAGTACCCACGGCCTCATCCGCCCCCTCGCTGCCAAATTCCCTCACTACTCATGCCCCAGGTGCCAAGTTAATCAACCATTTATTCTATGAACCCCGTGAAAAAAGTGTCTTTCCTCCTAAGGTTTACTTAGCTCTGTGTTCAAAGGGAAGCAGCTGATTCTACAATCTTCCAACAAGTCCAAGTATATATATGTATTCTTAAAACTTTTTAGAAAACATGAATAGCAACTGAGAAAGTTTACGTAACTACGCAATGAATGTTAGATCACGTGGGAGAATAGCAGGAGTAGGCAAAAATACTCTCCCTGTATAATTCTTCTCTGTAGCAGCAAGCATAATGTCTGATATATTGATCATTAGAAAAGTCTGAATGAATATATTTTATACAATGAAGTGCATTTTTGCCTTTCTTTGAAAATAAGATCACTTGTTCTCCTTATAATTTCTATATACATTTCTTTACTTTTAGTCCCAAAAAACAGATAACAGAAACGTGTAATGAAAAAAGTGCACTGTTCTACCAAAAAAGAAAGCTACCACCGTTTATCTCACCCAAGATCAAGCTAGCTCAACAGATACTACTCTACCTCGAGATCGCAAAGTCAAGCGCCTCGATAAATCCTACGTTTGAAATGTGACAAAAGTTTAAATGCTACTACAGTTAAGCAATAAAGAGATGAATAAGGAGAGGGCTTCAGATAGAAAACAAATACTGAATTAAATCAGCGCAGTGATCTCTAATGTGCAAGGGACTGTGGGGAAAGAAGACGACACTCCAAATCCACTCGGAGATTAGCTGTATATTTAGACACCGCTGATCATCTTGCAGTGACCTCATCAGGCAGCACTTACAGTCGGAGAGACACATGGACTCACAAAACTATTTACCAGCCAATTCCTCTCATAATTATAGCCTCAGACCAGACACTTGCTCTCCTCCCGAGCTGCCTGAAGGTCTCACATGGTGCAAATCAATAGGGGCCATTACCTCACCTTTGGAAACGCTTCCAGAGACAGCCGCTCCTCACTTGTTCGCTCCCAGCTGGGAATAGGGAGCCACATACATAAATGTTATGTATCTGCAACATGTTTACACGCTGAAACATGTCTTATTTCCTAAGATATTGAGACAGGGGACTGCTCTCCAGCAGAGGACATGGCTACTAGGAGAACTGGCATTGTTCTGGATTCAAACCACTTTACTGCGATATTCTCAGTGATGAAATGGTAACTGCTCCTATATTTTTTACCCTATGAGTCGCTCTCCCCTTCATTTGAAAGGGGAAAAGGAAGAGCAGGTCTTCCTTTTGACCATCATATAACTTGCCGCTTCTCGTCACCAATAAACTAAGAAATCATGCTGCCACGGATCATTTTTATGAGAAAATAGATCATGAATTCACAGCAGTGTTTCCGACTCAAATATAGAACTACCGAGCTTTAATTCTTTGGTTTGATATTTTTATCTCCTTCTCTCATAGTGAAAATATTACTTAGTAATATCATTAATATACCTGTTGATTGGTATTATCTTACTACATATTATACCCACATATGTATATAAGAGGTTGATTAAAAATAACAGCCCTGGACATCAGGATCAGGGTGGTGAGAAGTGTCACATCTACAGAAACTAGTGTCGCATCTGTAACCCAACAAAGTTCCTGTGCTCAGCACACGGGCAGCCGGGATCCACACATTGGTCCATCTGAACGGCGAGGCAGGACAGGAGGGGGAAAGGGACAGTGCTCACCACCCCCCAGCTGCTCACTGAGCCAGGACCCTGCTGACAGGAAGTGGCAGACTAGGGGTGCAGCCCCCACACTCTGGCCCAGAGGAGGTTGAGGAGGACAGAAACAGCATCTGTACCTGAGAATCAAGCTCCGCCCCTCAAGGGTTTTGGGGGAGCCCAGGAGCAGCCACAGAGGGGCCTCCACAGCCTTCCAGCTGCAGCACCTGGCACCGGGCACCAGTGACCACAGGGACCCGGCAGTAGTGCAGTGGGCTCTGGAACCTTCCTGCTGGACACAGCCCACCACCACAATGGAAGTACCGTGATCCCCAAGACCACAGCAAAGCACCCCACTTCCCTCCCCACCCGCACCCCCACACCATACACACACACTCTAGAGGTGAAAGTGCTGCAGGTAAGAGAGCACAAAACTTGCACTGCAGCGCCATCTACTGGAAAAGTGAACAGACTGAAAACAAGCAACTCTGTGGCTGTAAGAGAAAGGGTGACCAGGAGCAAACCACAGCCCCAAGACTGGGGAGAGGAGCAGGCGGAAAGTAATGGCTCCCTGTGGTCCCCAAGGGGAACCAGGGACAGGGCAGGAAGCCCCGACCTGTGATTGTGGACGACCCTGAGAGTTAAAACTCCACGAACCCTGCCCTAACTGGTTTGGCTCAGTGAATGGAGCGAAGGCCTGCAGACTCAAGGGTCCCAGGTTTGATTCCGGTCAAGGGCATGTACCTTGGTTGTGGGCACATTCCCAGTAGGTGTGCAGGAGACAGTTGGTCAATATTTCTCATCGATATTTCTACCTCTCTATCCCTCTCCCTTCCTCTCTGTAAAAAATCAATAAAAAACAACACCAACTCCATGAACCCTTCACAAGAGTGAACCATTGGTAAACCATGGGCTCTGGGTGGTTATGATGGATCTCAGAGTAGGTTCCTCCTTGGCAAAAATAAATAAATAAATTAAAAATGTATAATTTTATTGAGGCTATGAAGGGAGAGAGGCAGGGTTACATGGGAAATCTGTACAGCTCCATCTCATTTCTACTGTAAACCTAAAGCTGCTCTAAAGATATATCTTTAACAGTTAGCTGCAAATGTGAGGAAGAGAGGAGACCTGTTTAACCTAGTTCCTTTTTTTAAAAAAAAAAGTTTTTATTGGTTTCAGAGAGAGAAAGGAAGAGGGAGACAGAAATAGAAACATCCGTGATGAGAAAGAATCATCCATCGGCTGGGTCCTGCATGCCCCTGTCATTTCAGTGTTGGTGGGATGAGGCTGCTTCCCTTTGAACACAGAGCGGAAGTGAACCTTTTTGAGGAAATAAATCCTCCGAGATAAGCCACTACAATGTGGAAGAGGGTGCTGAAACCTAGTCTGCTGCCCAAAATATCTGGCAGGGGCGCTTTAAAAACTACGGGGGGAAGGGTCTAAAACCCCTTGAGCCTCTACCGCAGCGGTTCTCAACCTTCCTAAGGCTGAGACCCTTACATACAGTTCCTCATGTGGTGGTGACCCCCAACCATGAAATGTTGCTCCTGTGATGCATCGTGATGTCAATATCTGCATTTTCCGAGGGTCTTAGGCGACCCCTGAGAAAAGGTCGTTCGACCCCCAAAGGGGTCTCGACCCACAGGTTGAGAACCGCTGATCTACCAGGAGGTGCACCCAGACTGAGCTGAGTTGCCCACGTGGAAATCCACTTGCTTTGCTTCAGCGAAGCTTTCTGTCACTCGTCTGAGTTCCTTCTTTAGAGACGGACAGGAACCGAGGACGGGAGAATCCCACTCTGACTCGGGGGTCTGTCTGGAAACACGTTGGCAGTGACTGATTAAGAAGTTGAGAATATAAAATCAAATCAATTACATTCTAACTCTTTCACTGTCCAACATGGCCAGGCCTCCCAATGAAGGAGGACTCAATACATGACACGTACAAAGAGCAGCTACATCAACCAGGCAGCTCCCGCTGCCACAGCAAGATCAGAGAGAGTTATTATTAGAAACGGGGGAGAGACATATTAGAAACCACAGCAAAGGCCTTGCATATTTACAAATTCAAATAGTTTCCATGTGGGTTGGAAATCAGAGCCAAATTTGTCCAAACATTGAAGACACTGGATACACAGAGACAAATCAGATTCAAAATTCGTAAGGAAGAGATGCTTGCGTGGAAAAGGACACCCTTAGAAAATGCATATGAAGATACTGAGGAACTAAAGAGATGGGGGTGGGGGTGCATACAGAGGGCATTTTTGCTAGGGAATATTGCACCGGTCACTTTTTCTGCACTGTAACACAAGGTCTGCCTTTCACACAAAAATTCAAGAACTCTGCTAGCAGATAAAGGTTACAGGAAAATGTTTTATTTCCCCATGAATATTTATATTTCAAGATACTCTCCAGACTCATAACAAAAGGTTTTTTGAAAGGAAGCCCCGAATAGGAATCTGTGTTTGGCTCCTCCTTAAACCTCAAAAGGGACATTTCAAGTAAGCAGTTGTGGAAAGAGGCCCTCAGGGCCGCGGGACTCCTGTCAGAAGCCTCTGGATGGCCTGTACCCCTCCTCACCGCCTCACCCCGCTTTCATGTCACATGGCCCAGCCCCGAAGCTCTCTTCCAGGACAGCGTCTCCCCCGAAGGTCACTATTCCCACTTCTGAGACGCACAACGAGCGCATTCACTGAAAAGTGCCATTGGGAAGCCCAGCACATAGTCTGCCCTCAGCAAAGCCTGAAGAATGAATGAGCGAACTTACTGAGGTCAAGGGAGGTATCACGCCCAGGGCCCTTTCGTTCCCTTTCTTTTCTTTTTAATTCTTTACTGTTGAAAGTGTCACATATGTCACCCTTCTCTTCCCCTCCCCGCCCCATTGTCCTCTCCCAGCCTGCCCTCTCCCCCTAGCCCAGCGGTTCTCAACCTGTGGGTCGCGACCCCTTTGGGGGTCGAACAACACTTTCACAGGGGTCGCCTAAGACCATTGGAAAACACAGATACGATTCAGAACAGTAGCAAAATTACAGTGATGAAGTAGCAACAAAAGTGATTTTACGGTTGGGGGTCACCACAACATGAGGAGCTGTCTTAAAGGGTCGCGGCCTTAGGAAGGTTGAGAACAACTGCCCTAGCCCCTTTTAACAAATTTAAAACTCTTCAGATACCAATCGTTAGGAATTCAGATTAGGTCCTCTAGCACAGAACAATTGGAGCCAAACCCTAGACTGTCTGTACTGGCACATCGTTGAAAAGGAGCTCATGAAATCATTCAAAGCAGAAGTCACTCAAATACAGAAATTCTACCATGTTCTCAACATTACTCCTTCATTTGATACCAGTGCTATAATCACAGCCTCTGGCAAGTTCCCCACACCGTAACAGGGTGCTGTGTACCTGTGACGTCTCGCACTGCTTCCAGCTCTTTCTCCCGTCAGAGGAGGTGAATTTCCCTCGGTTCTCCACACACTTCTCCATCTGGGCCCCTGTGGATCAGTAAGAGAACTTTTAATTAGTCTGGTCCTCACTGAAGTTGTAGTCATGGCCGCGATTGTACTTCTCCTCTGACCCAGGGGTCGGCAAACTCACTAGTCCACAGAGCCAAATATCAACCGTCCAACGACTGAAATGTCTTTGGAGAGCCACATATTTTAAACTTAAATTTCTTCTAACGCCACTTCTTCAACATAGACTTGCCCCGGCCGTGGTGTTTTGTGGAAGAGCCACACTCCAGGGGCCAAAGAGCCGCCTGTGGCTCACGAGCCGCAGTTGGCCAACCCCTGGTCTAACCAATATAACCGACCTTTCCAGAGTGTCTGACGCTTTATTAAATGTACAAATGGGTCGCCAAGCCTCAGTCACTCCTGTAGTCACAGCGTATCGTTAGGTAAGATTCTCTCTCCTCATACAAGTGTCCGCCCTCTCCTCTCTCAACCACCCGTGCCCCGTAATAAATGTCCATCAAGACCGAGGCTGCAAGGAAAATTTGAGCTAGATCAGCGGTTCTCAACCTGTGGGTTGCGACCCCTTTGGGGGTCAAATGACCCTTTCACAGGGGTCGCCTAAGACCATGGGAAAATGCAGATATTGACATCACGATGCATCACAGTAGCAACATTTCATGGTTGAGGGTCACCACCCCATGAGGAACTGTATGCAAGGGTCACGGCCTTAGGAAGGTTGAGAACCGCTGAGCTAGATAGAGCTCGTGAAATTCTTTTTTAGGCTAACAGCCTGGTTTCCAGTATCTTCACATGCATATCTTTTTTTCTTTTTTTAATATACTTTATTGATTTTTTACAGAGAGGAAGGGCGAGAGAGAGAGAGAGTTAGAAACATCGATGAGAGAGAAACAATGATCAACTGCCTCCTGCACACTCCCACTGGGGATGTGCCCACAACCAAGGTATGTACCCTTGACCAGAATCGAACCTGGGACCCTTCAGTCCGCTCTATCCACTGAGCCAAACTGGTTTTGGCAGCATTTCTTTTAGGGCCTGGCTGTTTTTAAATGTTTCGTTACGAGGTTTGGCACCTGTCTTATGATATAAATATTTATGCTGAAGGAAAACAAAGTCATACAGTTTTACAGACAAGCCCCTCCCTGGACATGATACACTGATGTATTGCAGCAGAGGTCCCCAGGGTGGGGGAGAAGCAGGGCCTGAGGGGTATCACTGAGTGTCTAAGGGTAAATCTACGTTATATTTAAATGTCATGCTACCGGCATAGCTGCGCAGGGCACTTAGCTAATGATTTCTGATCTTAACTTTTTCAAAACTCTTTAAGTCCCCAAATTACCATATTTTCCGGCATAAAAGACAACTGGGCGTATAAGACGACCCCCAACTTTTCCAGTTAAAATACAGAGTTTGGGATATACTCGCCCTATAATATGATACCCGGTGTATAAGATGACCCCCAACTTTTGAGAAGATTTTCCTGGATTAATACACCTGAAAACACGGTGTGACAGAGTCCCACGTTAGCTGAGGAGATGAAAAGCGTGAGCGGCTGCAATACCACCAAACCCCAGGACCGTAGCCCCTTCCTTCACCGCCTCTTTAAGGCGCGCTGACCCCTGCCTTCAGCCGGCCATGGGCAAGCTCTGGTCACCGAGCAGCGGGCCTGGACAACTGCGTCCTGCCTTCCTCAGAGCCTCGGCGCCCAGCAGAGCTCGCTAACCACTAAGCCATCCCGTAGCTCGCCAGGGGCCACGTCCAGGCCGCACGCGATGCAAAGCCGGGCTCCTGGGAAGAGCTGTGGACAACAGAGAGCAAACTGGCCCAAGGCCTAGAAAAAAGAATAGAAAACACGGGCTGCTAAAGGCAGAGCGGTCGCCTTCATGTACAGTGGTACCTCGAGATACGAGTGCCCTAACATACGAGATTTTTGAGATACGAGCCGTCGAGCGAGCGATTTTTGCTTTGAAATACGAGCAACAGTTGAGATAGGAGTCATCGCGTGGATCGGCTGGCTGCACACGACCCACCCGTTTACCGCGACGCGAGCGTCTCCTAGTTTCCCACGCCTCAAGGTGACGGAACGAGTTAAACTCCTATCTCGAGCTACCACTGTATTCTGTTTGCAGATCTTAGCCTGTGCTCTCAAAATTGTAAAAAAAAACAAAAACCCCACAACAACTCACAACAGAAAGCGTATTTGAACCCATCCAAGCCGCAATTCTCTTTATTTGTTCCTGTAGAGCCCAGCTCCACACGTTCAGAAACTGCGACAGGGTCATGAAAGGCAAGGCGTGTGAGGCACACGCTTTAAAAACCGGAACGCACTTTAAGAGGTCCCAGAGGCAGCGACACACCGCACCATGTGTCAGGCAGGAACACCTCCAGCGTGGAGAACGTCAGTTCAATCCGTGGCCGCTCTCCCCTCGGCCACAGCAGGCACAGGCCGCCGTATGCTGGCAAGTCCTCTGATTGAGAGGACGCAGATACTATCCAGCTGTGGAACTGAGACTCCAGATACGCGGTAGTGCACTTGGAGAATGGAAAGAGCTGGAAGTCCCAGCTACCTGCAGAAACATCCCGACTATTACCTGAATTTCTTATCTCATTCTCTCCTCTCGCTCATAATTTTCTGTCCATCACCATTAGACCCTCTGCTAGAAAACAATTACCAGGTTTGACTAGCTTGTGTGGTGCCACGTTTATGCTACAAACCTTCCAGATGTTTTCTCTCAGAGAAGAACTTTCCTTTTTGCACAATCTCTTTGTCTGACATTTGAGTTAAAGACAATTTTATTTATTTATTTCACTTTTGTTTATTTTAAAAGAGCTGAGAAGATGAGAAGTGTGAGTGATGTTAATGATGGAGGTAACCGGGTGGGGAATATGTGAGCATTCACTGCTCTACCTTCGCAACTGTCCTGGGAGTCTAAAACTATTCCAAAGTGAAAAGGCATTAAAGAAAAGATCGGCCTTCGTGGCCAAGCAGACCTGGAATGAAAGGCGGTGATGAGAAGCAGATTGTCTCCATTGTCTTTAACTGCGTTTATCTTATATTGACATTGAGAAATATCTGTTTCCAAAAGAATTGTGAAACATCATCATATTTTCCTTGTTGTGGAGCAATTTGCAAGCATGCATTACCTAATAATTTTAAAGTCCAACGAAGTATCCTATCTAATAAAGATGGAATATGCAAATTGACCGTCACTCTACACAAAGATGGTGCCACCCACAGCCAATAAGGAGGGAATATGTAAATTTACACAACAAAGATGGTGACAGCTGGGCCAGGACACTTGCATTGTCACCTTGGCAACACAGGCATTCCACCCCCGCCCTGGTTGCTCCAGGTCTCTGGGCAACGTGTGCATGCGTGGAGGCGTGGAACAGCCAGGGTGCCTGCTGGGAGTGGGGTAGGGGGTAGAGGAAGCTATAGGAGGGCGGCAGGGCCAGAGTGAAGGTGGAAGGCAGCAGCCAGAGCAAAGGCCCGGGTCCTGGGTGCCTGAGGGAAGCCGGTGCCAGCAGCCAGGGGAAGAAGGCCTATTCTTTTTTTCTTTTTTTAAATACATTTTATTGATTTTTTACAGAGAGGAAGGGAGAGGGATAGAGAGTGAGAAACATTGATGAGAGAGAGACACACCGATCTGCCGCCTCCTGCACGCCCCCCACTGGAGTTGTGCCCGCAAGCAAGGTACATGCCCCGACTGGAATCAAACCTGGGACCTTTCAGTCTGCAGGCTGACGCTCTATCCACTGAACCAAACCGGTCCAGCAGGAAGGCCTACTCCTGCACAAATCTTTGTGCACCGGGCCTCTAGTTAATGGATAATAATATAAAGTACACAGCATAGTGAGTACATTTAATTGCCTTAACTAACCTCTCCAGGCCTCCAAGCAAAGCCAGAGTGACAAGTAGTGACAAAGAATTAGATTGACCAGAAAATCCTCGTGTCCAATAAAGAACGCCAGCCTTAATATTTCCATGTCAAAGCACTCATCGTTCCATCTGACCGTTTCCCAACCGGCAAGCAGGAGCAGCGGACAGCAGGCAGCTGCCCTTTCTCCCAGTGTCTGGCTGCACCACACTGTTTCTCCGGACCCTGGTGCTAGCACTATAAGTCCCCCCACCCCTGTCATTCTGGAGTTGGGTCCCATTATCATTAAGGTCCCCATGGGCAGTAACATCCTATGGCAGGCGGTGCCTGTGTTTCCTGGGCTCTTTCTGTCATAATCTCTATTATGGGCAAGGCAGGTCATCTCAGGGATGGGAGGAAAGAAAGTGAGTTAGGCCACTAGATGGAACAAAGTTTTCTTAATGTAGAGAAATAAGCAGTTTTGCTCACTG
The DNA here is from genome assembly GCA_004026805.1 of Lasiurus borealis. Taxonomy (NCBI): domain Eukaryota; kingdom Metazoa; phylum Chordata; class Mammalia; order Chiroptera; family Vespertilionidae; genus Lasiurus; species Lasiurus borealis. The sequence goes on from PVJN01001926.1 coordinate 78,030, forward strand.
CCTTTATTTTAGCGTCTATTTGGGAAGATGATATCCTACTCAATGCCTACTCATTCTTCAAAGCTTAGGGGAAGCATCTCTATTTGAAGGAAGTCTTCATCTTCCTGACTAGGTTAAATCCCTCTTATATACATTCCCATGGTCCAGTACCTCTCCTAGGCAGCCTGTGTCAATCATAGCAACAAGTTTACATTTATTTACATGACTATTCCACTGATGTTTCTCTCTATCCAAACTCTAAGCTCCATGAGAGCAATTACTATGACTATTTTTAACTCTCTTATTCCCAGTTATAAATTTAAATTATTAAAATCTTTAAAATCACGTTAACCCTTTCCATGTTAAGAAAATCGTTATAATTTTTCTCTCAAAGAAATAAACAAACCAAAAAGCATATCTAAGAATGGAGAGATAAGTATGTACAATATCTTTTTTAAAAAAATTATATTTTGTTTAATTTCAGAGTGAGGAGGAGAGATGGAGAGAGACATCAGTGATGAAAGAGAATCACAGATCGGCTGCGTACTGGGGATTACGCCCACAACCTCTGGCTCATGGGTTGACGCTCCACCATTGAGCCCCACTGGCCTGGCTATGTACAATACCTTAATGGATTTTGTGTAAAGAAACCTCATGGATGAATTCCAAACTTGGTTTCAGGTTGCAGTTCCACCACTAACTAGCAGAACCCATGAATACATACTAGAAAGTATAAAGCTTTAGAGTCAGATAGAACTGGTTTTATCTGACAAGTTAATTGGGTGACTTTGAACAAATCACTCCTTGAACCTCGGATTTCTTCTCAGAAAAATAGGGTAAGTGAAAATGGATTAGTTATAGTTGCAGCAGGAAAGAAAAGAAACACCCAAATGGGGTAAATAAGGAGAATTTAATGGAGGGATTATTAACAAAAGATGGGCAAGGCTTGCTCCGGCAGTTTGCTGTATCAACAAGTAGGCTTCTTCGAAATTGCTGTTCTCTCAGGGGAATGCTCTCTTCCACACCCCGCCCCTGCCACTCCCCAAAAATATCCACAAATGGATCTCCCTCTCCCTTGCTTTACACCTGTGCTCAAGCCTCACTTTATCAGACAGGTCTTTCCTGAGCACCTTTATCCAAACAGTGGCCCCACCCATCAATCTTCCTCCCTGACCTCAATTTTTCTCTACGGCACTTACTGCTCCCAAACAGTATTAAGCTGTACTTTTGCAATATATGCAATTATTTGCCCCAAGACATTATACACACACACACACACACACACACACACACACACACACACTAGATACCTGGTACATGAAAATTCATACATTGGAGTGGGGGGGGTCTCTCAGCCTGGCCTGCCCCCTCACAGTCCAGGAGCCCTCAGAGATGGAAGGCGACCGGGCGATCAGGGGAAGGTGACACCCCTATCACACCTCTGCTGCTGCCACTGCCAGCAGCGCAAACCTTAGCTGGCCCTGGTTACCTGAGCCTGGGGTGGCCCTGGGAGTCTGGGCAGCCACCGTCTGAGTCTTGCCTGCTCTTTGGGCTGCCTCTAGGCAGCTGGGCAGCTGACATCCAAGGCTTGCATGCACCTTGGGCCGACCCCGTGACTGGGGGACTCTGGAGGCAGCCTCTGTGTGCCAGCCGCTCCAGCGGGGCTGAGAAGACTGGGCACCACCATCTTTGAAGGCATGGCAATCAATTAGCATATTCCTTCCTTATTGGCTATGGGTGCCACCATCTTTGTGAGGGTGTGACAGTCAATTAGCATATTACTTCTTTACTACATAGGATATAATTTTTGTCTATCTCTACATATTTAAGTTCCATGAAATCAGAGACTGTATCTGTTTTGTTCCCCAGAGCCTATACCAGTCCCATTAAATCATGAATAAACGAAAAGTATTTGTTTTTTTAAATTTGTATTTATTTCAAAGAAAAAGGAAGAAAGATAGATAGAAACATCAATGATGAGAGAGAATCATCAATTGATTGCCTGCTGCACACCCCTCACTGGGGATAGAGCCTGCAACCTGGGTATGTGCCCTTGACTGGAATTGAACACAGGGCCTTTCAGTCTGCAGGCCGACGCTCTATTCACTGAGCCAAACCAGCTAAGGCAAAAAAGTATTTTTTCATGGCTGAAGATATGCAAAGTGTACTAAGGGCAAGGATTCTGTGCTTTTGGTTTCAGTATACAAAGTATGACTATAAGACAGGTGATTTACTTTATTTTTAACACACACACGCCTTTAAGCCTTCACATTGAAAGGTGCACTGTCCTGTTTGAGGTCTTCGACTTTGGTAGCTATACAGTCTCGTGAAGGACCATGACTTAAGGTGTTTCAGAGCTTTGTTTTATTATAGACATCAGATCAAAGTCTTTAAAGTAGCCTCAGTTGTAGGAAAAATTCATTCACTGAGCATGGATTTGATTTTCTTAAAGAGCCCACAATCACGCTGAGTGAGGGCTGGCGTGCGATGTGGATAAGCAGGTTGGTGATGCTAGTTGTACCACATAGTAAGGGTAATAAGAGCTCAATTACCCAGAAGCTAGATCTGAAGGCGATTACCCCCCAATGGAGCTACAAACTTTTTTTCATATCCTGTGGCCATTTCCTCAGAAGAGGAGTACCTCTTTCCAAGGAAGCACACTGGGGGGAAACTACCATTTTAATGCAAATATTCTAATTATGATTTCAAAAATGATCCCCTCCCCAACCTCCTATAAACGAGTGCCAGTTCTTCCTCCTGCGACGAGTTAAACGATGGTTTCACACAAACACTTCCATGCATTTCACTTCCCTTGAACTCTGAGAGGACGTGTGTTAAAGTCCACACCCTCACACTGTTTTCCACTGATGGGACACGGTTTTCCTTCTCCCTGGAAATCTAACGCTCTGTCCGGGGACTCCTGACGAGGTCCTGCCGTGAGAACAGTCACCGGAGTGTGTCCAGTGAAGGGATCTCGTGTTTACAGCCGTTCACAGTTTACACAGGAACTTGTAAAACGAACCCAAAAACACGCTTCCTGACGCTATGAGGTGTCTGAGAAATATCAGCCCGTGGTATGAACGCAGCCAAAACAGGGCATCTCCGCTGGTCCCCACACACACAGGCTCTGTTTGGCCACAAAGCTGAGACAAAGCCTTAAATAGCTCCACACTTGAAAAGTCCATTAGCTAATGAAAAAAAAACAAAAAACTTTGTCTCGGTTATTCAATACGACATGGGCATCCAAAAGCGTTTACAGCTAGCAGACCCAGGAGATTAACTGCTCACTTGGCCTTTTTCCCTCACATTTACTGTTATATGTAAACAATCCATGCTAGGCGTGGCCCCAGAGACATCAGGAACTGCTTTAGGAAGGAGACCTTTTGGATCCTGTGAATCCAGGGACCTGCGGAGCGCTTCGAGTTAGCATTTTCTGCTGCTTTAAAGACCCTGGAAAATCCCGGGGGGAGAACTCTGGTTTTCATTTTACCCGGGAACACGAGGAGGCTGACAAGAGCATGTGTTCTTTTGCTTTATCTCAAACGTCTTACCCAACAAAACATTCCCTGGCGATGACACTTTTTATTCCACATCAAGACAGGCGAGCAGAGAAACGCAGAGTTAGGTGACGAAGAAAGAGAGCATGCCAGGACTGAAAGCGGGCCTCTGGGAAAATGATTGACTCCTTGCAAAATATTTTCCTTTATGTTCCTGAGAGCAAAGTTAGCCTCTCAATCTTGCATGCACCTCCCCCGTGCTGAGAACCTGAGGTCCTTTCTCTACCTTTCATCTGCCGCTAGAAGGAAAATGAAGAGGAGTGGGGTCATACAAAACATCTGTTGGCAAAGGAGGCCTACCACCTATGTCCGAGCGGTTAACGTGTCTGTATGTTGGAAGTGGGGGTGGGGGAATAGGAGGCGAGAGTTCATAGTTACCGGTTAATAAATACTGTTCTGTTTGCCTCCAAGAGACTGCAGATGAGTCACAGAACCGAAGAACTTGGCCTTGAGGAGCGTCTTAGAGACCATTGACTTCAACGTTTTGTCTCAGAGATGAAACAGAGATGGCCCAGTGAGAGATCACACCGCTGAGCGGTGGCAGAGCCAGAGCTAAAACGCTAACATTCCAATTCTCACCCACTGTAACTCTTCCCCTCTCTCTAAATCAGTAAAATGCAGTGCCAATTAATTTACTCCAAAGGAAAAAGAAGTTAAAAAAAAAACCCAGCCATTTGATTGATTGAAAGGAATCACCTAAAGAAAATGACATAGGAAAAGTCTGTGGTCCAAGCACATTTCAACAATGATTTCAGAACTGACACATTCTGACCGCAGGCACCTTAGTTCCATCTCCTATTTGCACAGGGTTTTATGACTTACAAACAGCCCCGCGTCTATGACCTCATCCGAGCATTCCCCCTGTGAGAGATCATTCTGAGGTAGAACGAATTTGTGTAACATTGGCAGACAATGAGAGACAGCGCGCGGTCAGAGGTCACTCGCACATACTGCCATTCTAAGTTGATGGGAAGCTTTATAGGAAGAAATGACAGGAGGAGACATTCTCCAGGACTGGATCCAATGCCTTCATCAGCGGGCCTGGGACTCTTGTTTATTTCTGAACGATGTGCTGGGAGAGGGACACTGTCAAAGCCAGGTCTCCAAGACAAAGGCCACCAGGAGGACGTCTGGAAGTGATCTCCCAGGGAGACTGAGAGAACTGGGCGTGGTTAGCCTCTGACAAACCCATCACATCTCAGGGATGACATCGGAGACGACTTTAAATGCAAAGACAGTCAAGTGAGAGGTGGCAAGATGCTGCTGATGGGCTTCTGCCAGCAGAGTGAGCGCCAGGGTGAGCAGAGAAATCTGCGTATGACACCACCTCCACGGCTCTCCAGCTTCCAGGCTGTTCCACACAAGGAAGAAATTCTTCAATATAGAGCTGTCTAGTAACAGACTGGACTCTCTAAAAATGATTGTTCTAGCGCCCCTCCTCAGGAATCTGCGAGAAAGATCTAAGATACTCTATCACCAAAAACCTCCAGAAACTAGCCAGTTCAGGACTCAGTGAGTCCATGTTCTGAGGGGAGCAGAGGGACCACTGTCAAGCCACCCCCGACTCACTTGTGCAGGCAATCCTCCTTTCAAAGCACGGAGACACCGAGATATAGAACCTGCCAAAGATGGGTCGGCATATGAAGTTGACCCAACAGTGGTCACCACGGCGAATCCCCAGCACCTAGCACGCCACAAGCCCAGAGCACGGGCTCAGAGACACGTATGATTGGCCAATGATATCACACTGCAAACATGGTTGCTTTGTAGTCCCAACAGATTTCCAAACACGTGAACCACATCAGCTTCGCAGCTTCGCGCGACAGCCCTGTGCCATAGGCGGGCAGGTTGGGATGCACCTTGCACGCGTGGTATTTGTGGTCCTCCGCCCAGAATCTCTTCAGTTATCATCATGGCTTTATGTTTCATTAAAGGTTCTTTTTTTAAAAAATCCATCCCAAGAGCATCTTCTGTGAAATCATGGCTGAATCCATGACTGTTCATCAAACTCCTCTTAGGAGAAACCTCTTGCCAAATTCCTCCCTCACCGAATGCCTCCCGCCCCGAACGCTGCCGGCCATACAAGGCATGCAAGTGCGTCTGCTCTGCTGGCCTTTCCTCGCCTCCTTCCTCCCTCCCTCTCTCCCCTTCTCTCCTAAATGAGACAGTGGAGCCTCACACAAACATGGTTGCTCTGTTCCTCAGAGGTTGCCAGGAAGTACAGTCACCGTTGTTGTTCTAACTTGGACATGCCAAGGTCTTCACAGAAATCTCTCCGACATTAAAACAAATCAGGACTCAAATCAACAAACATGTACTTAATTAAAAAAAAGAACTAAATAGGCATTTCAGGACTTCGGTGTGTGTGTGTGTGTGTGTGTGTGTGTGTGTGTGTGTGTAAAGCAATGGACTCTTTGGTTTGAAAAAAATATATTATTTGAAAAGCTGACACATAAAATAGATACGCGAACAGCCATTGAGACAGAGCTCTGAGCTCTCCCAACTAAGCCTCCGTCACAAAGCCACTCCCCCCCCCTCCCGCACTGCCCCCGACCCCTTCGTGCTGCTGCGGTCATCACCTGAAGACCACTGCTCTAAGCAGCGGCCGCCAACCAGCGGGCCACTGGTGGGCCATGAGGTCCGAAAGGTCGCTGTTCTACAGTAAATTCTATCATTATTTTATCTGCCTTGTCTCGTGCCTTCTTTTCATTGACCACATGAAGAGTCATAGTATTAGACACATGAAAAGTGTATGTAAACCCATATAGGATTACACCTGAAAAAGATGGAAACACCAGAAATTAAAAATATGTAGCCAGCGAACAGAGCCAAGATTATAACTCAAAACTGATGTTCAACTCGAACAAAATCGGCGTGAGTCTCAGCCTCTCACTGCGTAGAGAGTTACTTCGCCTCTCTTCGCCATGATTTGCATCTATAAAAAGGGTGACAATCTTTTCTATCTTAAAACACTGCTTCGGGGCTTCACTGAAATAACGTGGATAAATAACCTAATATGGTACTTGACACGGTAAGTCCTTATTATCACCTTCATTACTTGTTGACTCTCACTCAGGTCTGGTCAATGTATTAAGCCAATAGGGTGTGTTTTGAGGAGACACTAAGTGTATGTAGAACCTCAGTAGAGATAAACGACAGCATTGAAAAGCAGGAGGAGCGTGGCCAAGGGGAGTCAGCCCGGTATTCATCAATAATGCCGAGAGGGAGGATGCCTGCCCAACTCTGCAGACAAAAGAAACCGGGGTCATCATAAAAGGCTGAAAACAAGGCACAGACTGAGACTAAAAGAAGCAACGCAAGATGTTGCCACTAACCCAACACCATGAAACCCATAGGTGGATGTCCTTGACTCAGGTCATTCTGCTTTCAAGAAAACACTATAGCCGAAACGAGCTTGGCTCAGTGGATAGAGAGCCGGCCTGTGAACTGAAAGGTCCCAGGTTCCATTCCGGTCAAGGACATGTATCCTGGTTTCGGGCACATCCCCAGTAGGGGGCATGCAGGAGGCGGCTGATGGATGTCTGTCTCTCATCTATGTTTCTCACTCTCTGTCCCTCTCCCTTCCTCTCTGTAAAAAGTCAATAAAATATACTTTAAAAAAAGAAAGAAAGAAAGAAAGAAAGAAAGAAAGCACTGTCGATGGCTTGTATGTGAAGAATTACAGCCTCAGCAGAGCCGCTGGGAAGAACGTGGCGGAGCAGGAGCTGGCCCAGCCAGCACGGCCGTCCTCCGGGTCCCGCCAGGGCCCTCAGCAAACCTCCCGGAGCCACGCTCGCTCCGCACTGACATCGCCCTGTAAGCTAATGTGGAGTTTGGCCTGCGCCGTTGTTTATTTAGGTGTGTGCAGGCTCTGGCTGTTAACTTGGCAAGAAAAGTTCTTTCACTGCCTCCCTTCAGAGACCCTCCAAGCACTTGTCTGACAGGGTGAACGCCCATCTCACACAAAAGAGGGGCCGGGCCAGATTCTGCAAGACGGAGTAGGTGAACTGTCTCTGACACTTCCTTCCACCTCTTCAGGCTGGGAGCCCAGCCCCGCCCGCCAGCTGTGCCGGCACTAAGTCTAGGTATCTGCCCGGGGCCTTTGTGCCAGGATTCTGTTCTAATTTCATTTTTCTCCTTCCTCTATCCCCGTGGTCAGCAAACTGTGGCTCACAGGCCTCATGCGGCTCTTTGGCCCCTTGAGTGTGGCTCTTCCACAAAATACCCCGGCCTGGGTGAGTTTGTTTTGAAGAAGTGGCATTAGAAGAAGTTCAAGTTTAAAAAATGTGGCTCTCAAAAGAAATTTCAATCATTGTCCTGTTGATATTGGGCTCTGTGGACTCATGAGTTTGCTGATCACTGCTCTATCCTTTCAAGCAGGTTTGAGCTAATAAGTGTTCTCAGGGACATTTAAATGTTAATTGGTTCTTAAGAGTGTTGAAAGGTCTTCAGCATACAGTGGTACCTCAAGATACGAGTTTAATTTGTTCCGTAACCTTGAGGCGTGGGAAACTATGAGATGCTCGAGTCACGGTAAACTGGTGGGTCGTGTGCAGCCGGCCGATCCACGCTATTACTCCTATCTCAAATGTTGCTCGTATTTCAAAGCAAAAATCGCTCGCTCGGCGGCTCGTATCTCAAAAATCTCCTATGTTAGGGCACTCGTATCTCGAGGTACCACTGTGTAAGGGAATGAAACCCAACTGATCAAATTTGAAGTCCTATGAGGCTCACACAGTTAATCAGTGATCCCAATAAAGTGACCATCTACTTCCCCTACATTCAAGGCTGACCTGTAAGGAGACAGTCATTTCCTCTGAGACATGTAGGAGGAAGAAATTACATACTATACTAGGGGCCTGGTGCACGGTGCACTGGTGGGGCTCCTTGACCTGGCCTCTGAGGATTTAGCCAAAACCAGCTCTCCAACATCCCCCAAGGGGTCCCAGATTGTGAGAGGGCGGTTCTCAGGTGAGGGACCCCAGAATTGGGCTCCCTCCTCTCTGGTGTCACCACAGCTACCAATCACAGCAGCTGGGCAGCTCCTATGTTGAGCATCTGTCCCCTGGCGGTCATTGCACATCATAGCTGCCAGTCAGATGGTTGAACAGTCAGACAGTTGCTTAGGCTTTTGTATATATGGATATGTATACATATTTATATATTTATGCATATATAATTACATAGGTATATAGGTATAATTATAATTATATAACTATATAGGTATTTAGTATAAACTACACGTATATCATATGGATTGCATACATAACATGGATAACGTACATAGATAGCATATATAGTATATACACATATATGTAACTAGAGGCCCAGTGCATGAAATTTGTACACAGGTAGGTTCCCTAGGCCTGGCCAGTGATCAGGGCTGATCTGTGGGGCTTCCAGTGGGCTGATCAGGGCTCTGCTCGCACCCACCTTGGCTGGCCTGGCACCGCCCGCTTGCCGGCCCTGCCCCCCTGCTGCCGCCACTGGTTGAGCATCTGCCCCCAGGTGGTCAGCGCAGGTCATAGCGACCGGTCAATTCCACTGTTCGGTCAATTTGCATATTAGGGTTTTATATAGATAGCTATTACTATATGTATACTGGACTGTATACATATACTAGTACATGATTGATAGAGTGCATATATAAATTCCATGCACACCCAATCCCTGTAAGTTTTTAAAATATATCTAGGGGATTGACTTTGTAAGTCATACAACATACAAATGTTTCCATCATCACGTCTTGGCTGGCGGCAGAGATGCGGCAGCATTAATTAAGGAGCTTCTGCACCCACAGTTGCTTTCCCACAGGAATTCCCAGAGTTGTGTGGCGAGGCAGAGAGCGGCTTTCCAGAGAGCGGGCTCTGAGGCCCAGGAACCCCATCCTGAAGGCGGGGCTGCCAGAAACAGCGGGTCAGACGCCACGCCCCCACCTGGTCTTTATCCTGAAGAGTGCAGAGCGCCCACAGGTGCAGACACGGGCCACCTACCCGGGGACAATGCCAACCCTGCCAACAAGTTCGGATCATTCAAATCGAGCAAAGCAGTCGCCTTGTGGTGGGAAGACCTGGGGCCTCAGGAGAGCTGGGGGGGACAGAAGCGAACCCCTAAGAGGAAAGGGAACCGGGCACTTTAAAGACCAGCAAAATCCAAGTGGAATCCAAATTCTTCATGTGAAACGGTCGCACAAAGGTGATGCCCCAAACAGTCCAAATATCTGGGGCCCTGGAAAGAGAGCCGGTCACCCCGAACTCCTGGTGGCCAGCATGTCCAGCCGCCCCCTCCCTCCTCAGCACAGCAACGAGCGATCCGTCCCGAAGGTGTGTGTTCTGTCGGGAAACGTGATGGATGTTTCTCCGCTGTCAGAGCCTGAAATGCGCTGGAACCAAACCAATGCTTTCCGCATCAGCAGACCTGGGTGGGACGTTCCCATTATTTTAACTCGTGTCAGGGGACAGCCCGGCCTCTCCGTGGACAACGGGGAAGCAGTCCATGTCTACAATGCCCCCCCTTTCTCTCCAGAACCCCCGGAATCACACTCCAGACGAGAAAAGCCCGCAGAGGACAATGAATACAATGAATAGATGATCTCTCTACTTACAGGCCCGAACTGGGAGGCGGGACGGGAAAGGCTGGACCAGCTGCGAACTGAGCTCCGTGGGATGGAGCAGCGCTGGGTGGGGCTCCTCAGGCCGGAATCAATGGGGCTGAACCCCGCACTCCGTTTTTCCATCCATTCCTGGAGTCCCAGCGGCCGGGGCAGAAAGGATCCTTCATCGCCGAACCAGGAAAAGCCTGCATCCACACGCCAGAAACTCAGATCAGGTGTCCTTGAATTCGGCGTGGACCGCAGATGGTCAAGTGATTGCTGTTAAGTGGTTACAGCATTTCTCACTGAAAGTAAAAGGTCACCACACCTCAGCCTGTTCCTGTGCCAGGAACAGAACCGTCAGAAAATGCCATTGCTCTTAGGAAAGACAGAAGGGCCGGACAGAATTATAAATAGCTGTGCAACGTACATTCCGAATGCGGGGTTACATTCTAGAACTCTCGATTAGCCTCCAAATCCAAAGTTTAAGATAAAGGCTCCTAATTAAACGGAGGGAACATATCCCAAAGGGTTTTTGCCAACATGAAAGTCATGATTTCCCATTCGTCTGGTACCGTTTATAGTTCATTCCACGGTCATTTTGTCTGTCTTTCCAGAGTCCCTGCGAGGTCCGATGGCATAAATAGCGAGAAGGGGAGAGGGAGAGAGTTACATTGGCTCGCTATGATTTGGTTTATTACTTTACTCTTAGAATGGAAATTAGATACGGTGGTACCTCGAGATACGAGTTTAACTCGTTCCATCACCTTGAGGCGTGGGAAACTATGAAGAAGTGGAGTTAGAAGAAGTTTAACCCGGTAAACGGGTGGGTCGTGTGCAGCCGGCCGATCCACGCGATGACTCCTATCTCAACTGTTGCTCGTATTTCAAAGCAAAAATAGCTCGCTCAACGGCTCGTATCTCAAAAATCTCGTAAGTTAGGGCACTCGTATCTCGAGGTACCACTGTATAAGGAAGCGCTTACCTGGAATTTTTCCGGGACAGGCACAGTGTATGACTAGGGTGCCATTTCAGTGATGGTTCTGTGTTTCAGGGAACCAAGAAACACCTGGGAGAAATGGGAGTGAGGGGTAAACTCTGGAGGGATATGTGTGTCCTATGACCGGAAGGACTATGGGGACTTGGGTTTATGTCCCTCAGCGGAGCACGCTGAGTGAGTCTGATGGGTGAGGCCCCGCCAATATCCTCCCTGAGGCAGCATGGCAAGCAGGCCGCATTTCTCCGCTTTCCAGCCTGAACACATCCTCTCACACATGCATTACTCCTCTCACACGTGCATCACTCCTCTCACATATAGAAAGAGGCTGTTGGACTTCATGAAAAGCTTTAGGCTTACTAAATAGCTAATTCTCCACTAAGGATTTTCTTACTGAACAGACAGTAAAAGTGAAACTGGTAGAGTGTGTGTGTGTGTGTCTGTGCGTGTGTGTGTGTGTGTGTGTGTAAGTGTGTGTGTGTGTGTGTGTGTGTAAGTGTGTGTGTGTGTGTGTGTGTAGGGGGATACCGTAACATTTTGACATTTTAAAAATGGTTCTTGAACTCAAAAAGCGTTCCGATGATGGTTACGTGATTTATAGCACAGCCTGGGACACAACCGCTGTTGGGTACCGTGCCGTCACGCACCATGTCAGCTATCGGCATTCTGATGAGCCACCAGCACACGAATAAGCCAACAACACATGGAAATGCTGCGACCCAAGCCGATATCAAAAACACATCTATGTGTGTAAGAATGCTCCCGGGCTCTCTTTTGAAGTATTATACGACTGGAAGGTGCTGGAACAGACTAGGTCAGGAGACTGAGACACAATCTCTCCCTCTGGAAAGTTAGTAAGAGAACAGAGGAGAGACCAGGTGAGGTCTGGAGCACAGGCAGTCAGGCCTGGTGACTTTGCATGAGCTAGATCAGTGGTCGGCAAACCCATTAGTCAACAGAGCATATATCAATAGGATGACGATTAAAATTTTTTTTGAGAGCCAAATTTTTAAACTTAAACTTCTTCTAACGCCACTTCTTCAAAATAGACTTGCCCAGGCCATGGTGTTTGTGGAAGAGCCACACTCAAGGGACCAAAGACCCACATGTGGTTCTCGAGCCGCAGTTTGCCGACCACTGTCCAAGGGATTTGTCAGTGTCTAGAGAAGTACTGTAGTTTCCAAACCAGCCAGCAGACTGTTCTCTATCTCCAATCAGGACAAAATCAAAGTAGTGGTTAACAACACTGTACTCTACTAAATTCTTTTTTGGAGCAATAAAATATTCAGAGAAGCTGGAAGAAATGAATAAAGGAGACTAGCATGCTATTTCCTTGCTAAAAGATCTGTAAGAAAACACATATAATGGATACTAATAGTTAATATTTATTAAGAGCTGCATTAGTCCTAGCTGGTTTTGCTCAGTGGATAGAGCGTCGGCCTGTGGACTGAAGGGTCCCAGGTTTGATTGCAGTCAAGGGCACATGCCCTGTTTGTGAGCTCAATTCCCAGTGTGGGGTGTGCAAGAGGCAGCCGATCAATGTTTCTCACTCGTCATTGATGTTTCTCTGTCTCTCTCCCTCTCCCTTCCTCTCTGAAATCAATAAAACACATATTTTTTAAAAAGAGCTGCACTATTTCACTTAACCCTCACATTAATGCTATCACACAGGGACCACTATTCTCCACATTCTACAGGTACAGACACTAAGATTTACAGAGAACTTGCTCAAGATCCTATGGCCAAGAACTAGCATAGCTCTGTCTGCTTCCAAACCCTACACATTTCAACATGGCTCAGAACTGCTGCTCAGTGGCTCGCTGGTGCTTCTCGGTGGCAGGATTACATGAGCTTGACCATCATTCTCAGGTCCCACTTAATACTACGCTCAGTATGAAGGGCACAGAACACAACCTGCATGGCTAGACTGAATGTGTAAAATGAGACAATGAGGAAAAAAAATGAAGTACATAATTAACACCCTTCCCTCATCCCTACATGAAGGTTAAGAAAGCAGGAGGTTTTGTCTGTTTCCTTGCCGTGTATTTTTTATCGACGGACTCTTTTATTGGTAACACTTGCTATCCTTATTCTGACTTCTCCACCCCACACGGTGCCTGGCATGCTGAATGAGTGAATACTCACCCATCTGGCTGAGCTGAAGTCAAACCCTGACCTCCAGATATGTGGACACTTTCTGAATGACAGCCATCACGGATTCCCGTAGTTTCATTGGCAGAACAAGCATCATCAGATCTACCCTTGCGCCATATTGCTTCTTTCCCATATTTCTCACCAAATATATATAATATCAAAGCGTAATATGCTCATTAGACCAGACGTCCTTCCAGAGGGCCTTCTGGACGAAGCCGGGTCTGTGAGGGAGGCCGGGGTCCCGGGTGCCAGAGGGATGCCAGTGCTGGCAGCCAGGGAAGGAAGGCCTACTTTTGCACAAATTTCATGCACTGGGCCTCCAGTCTATCTATATAAAAGCCTAAGCAACCGAACAACTGAATGACTGAATGACTGGATGACTGGTTGGCTGGTCGACCACTCACTATGATGGGCACTAACCACCAGGGGGAAGACGCTCAGTGCAGAAGCTGCCCCCTGGTGGTCAGTGAGCTCCCACAGCAGGAGTGCCGCTCAGCGAACTTACCCAGCAGTGGGAGCAGGTGCGGTGGGGCCCGGATGAGCGGGTGGGTCTTGGCACCTGGCCTGGGCTCAGGCTTCTCCCTGGCCGCCGGCTGCTTCTCGCACTACTCCACCCCTGGGGGAGGTCGGACTGCCCATTTCAGCCTGCTCCCTGGCGGTCTGACACCCCCGGGGGGTCCTGGATTGTGAGAGGGCGCAGGCCGGGCTAAGGGACCTCACCGGTGCACAAATCCATGCACCGGGCCTCTCGTATATGATAACAGGAGAGGTCTGCACCTTGAAACAGCAGAAATAATATATTTCAACCATCCAGACTCCCTCTTGAGTAAAATTGGAGAAAAGCCAAGAGGAGTTAGTTGCCTCTCTTGCTTCCATTGTCACGTTTCTCTGACGCAGAGTGGAGCCTGAATGTCCTTCGCCACCTGGGAAGGAAAGCTCAGGTTTGCCATCAAACTACAGAGTGCTCTATGGTTTCATTACGCCTATGACGGGGCCTGTGGCAGTGAAACTTTTGCTCGTGCACGTTAAGGAACGGTTTAAATTTCTGGTGACTTGCATCATAACCCTGGTTTATTTATTTGGGGGGGGTGGTGGGAAAGTTAAAAAGAAGAGGGAAAAATCCCTTAAAACATGTAATCTGGGAAGGACATTTGAAGACTAGTGGCCAGGATATAAGACTGACTTGATTAGGGATAGAGGCTTAAACAAAGGGATTTATCTACATGTAAATAAAGCGGCGGGCCAAGCGCAGGACAGCCATGCATGCCCTCCCGTTGAACTGCCGGCGCGCGTGACAGCAAGCAGGAGGGAAAGTACGTGTTTCCACTAACGTCCACCGTGTTTACGACCCTATTCATCAGCTTTACAGGCCTCTGTTCGCACCGGGCACACGTCATGGTCCAGCCGGGGCCGGGCCGGGGAGCAGACCCACCGGGTCCTCACGGGCACCGTGAGAAGAGGGTAGGAATTGGCCTCCTGAGAATCGCTGTATTCACAGACGAGCGGGTGCGAGCCACTCCTGGGGGAGAGACTGGCCTGAAACAGCAAGGAGGACAAGAGGCCACCTGCCAGGTCACTGACAGAGAGAAAGCCCTTTCTCAGGAAATAGGGGGGAACTTTAAAACCTTATGCAGTGGTTCTCAACCTTTTTTAATGCTGTGACCTTTTAATACAGTTCCTCATGTTGTGGTGACCCCCAATCATAAAATTATTTCCGTTGCTACTTTATAACTGTAATTTTGCTACTGTTATGAATCATAATGTAAATATCTGTGTTTTCCAATGGTCTTAGGCGACCTTGCTAGCAGTTTTCAACCTGAGGGTCGCGACCCACAGAGCCTAAGACCACCACAAAACACAGATATTTACATTATGATTCATACCAGTAGCAAAATTACAGCTATGAAGTAGCAACAAAAATAATTTTCTAATTGGGGGTCACCACCACATGAGGAGCTGTATTAAGGGGTCACGGCCTTAAAAAAGGTTGAGAACCACTGCCTTATAGTGTTAGGTTGTCACATAAAATACATGCAGGAAATAAACCCCAAAGGACATCCAGGTGAGAACACTTTACTTATTCATGAATGAGAACAATCATAAACTGCTGTTTCTTCAGAGCCGTCGAGGTGAGAGGCAGGTCCAGAGCCACACGGGTTTCACACCTCCTTGAAGTGCATTTACTTCTGGGTGGATTCCGGCAGGTACATTCCCTAGGAATTCTTAAAACCCAGGGCTGTCACTGTGGAGAGCAGTCTGGAGTTTCCTCCAAAAAACTAAAAATGGAGCTCCCGTTTGACCCAGTGATCCCACTCCTAGGAATATATCCTAAGAAACTAGAAACACCAATCAGAAAGGATCTATGCACCTCTATGTTCATAGCAGCACTACTCACCATAGCTAAGATTTGCAAACAGCCTAGGTGCCCGTCAGCAGGTGAGTGGATTAGAAAACTGTGGTACATCTACACAATGGAATTCTATGCTGCCATTAAAAAGAAGGAATTCTTACCATTGGCAGCAACCTGGATGGAACTGGAGAGCATGATGCTAAGTGTAACAAGCCAGTCAGAGAAAGATAATTATCACATGATCTCACTCATTTATGGAGAATAAAGAACATATAAACTGATGAGCAAAAAGATAGATGCAGAGGCACTAAAGCATCAAAAAGACTGTCAAATTACAGCGGGAAGGTTAGGGAGAGGGGCGGGTAGATAACAGATCAACAGAAGGACTTGTGTGCATGCGTATAAGCATAACCCATGGACGAAAGACACTGGGGGGTTAGGGTATGCATGTGAGTCGGCGGGGGGGGGGGGCAAAGGGAAGATATGTACACATATAATACATTAATAAAAAAAATATTTTAAAAAAGCCAGGGCCGTTCACTGAAAGGTAAACATGACAATGTGTTTTATACCAATTAGGGCTGCAAAATGCCGAATTGCTCTCACCTGATGTCTTGGAGAGCCAAAGGCAGGTCACCTGACAAGCATCACCTCAGCCCTCAGTTGGCTGTGGCCCAGTCAACTGGGGAGCACCGGCTAAGGCCGCCTTGAGCCAGTGCTGTGCTGGGCACCATGGGAACCAGAGAAGCAACTGCATGCACTCCATGTGGTCTCTGCTCTCAAATAAGGTGTCATGGCTGGAAATACACGAGTGGTGCATGAAAAATAATCTGGTAGCAAAGTAAGGCAGTGAATGATTTTTTAAAATACAGTGAATAATTAAGTTCTCAAAGCAGTAGTACAGAATAAAGAGTGTGAAATTGCACAGGAAGCTGATTAGGGCCTGGGACAGGGAAATATTTTGTTGCAATAAAAATGACCACAATCACAGCTCCATCTTCCTAAGCATGTGTTAGAGCAGCCCATTTGTATTGGTCCACTTAATCTCACACACAAGCGCAGGACACAGCCGTTCCGACGTGGCATCTGAAGAGACGGAGGCGTGTGGGGGTAGGTACTGCACTGCAGATTCCTTCTGTCAGAATCGCTGGAGTGAGTCTGCTCTGGGGCCCCTCCAGTTCTCTTCATCCGCCGTGTGTCCGTGCTTAGCCTGGCATCAAACTGCTAACATCTTTATAACTTATTTTACTTTGTCCACCAAAAAGCAGCTAAGCCAGCCCTCCACAACAGACAGACTGGCCCCACAATCTCCTTTCTAAACAGCTTGAATGTGTAGCCTCTGAGAAAAGGGGGAATTCGAAAAGATAGAGGGAAAAAAAGAGGAAGCCTTATGAGCAGAGTATGCTTTGCCCGTGGAATCCTGGGATCAACCTGTCCTGCCTTCTTTCGCCTTGGTAGCCATCACTTGTAACTTTTGACTGGTTCTTCCTACTCTGGACTCCTGAGGAATATAGAAGTGTCCTACCTCCCTGGAAAGTCCCAGCTCTACCAGGACCTTTATCGGTCTCACTCTGTAAATGAAGCAGTAGAGGCCTGATGCTCTAAACACCTGCAAGATGAAAATGACTGATATTAAGTTACCCGAACTTCCCTCTGTAGTAATTCGCCCTGCATATGGGAGTGCCTCTACAGAGTGAGAAATTCAAATGTCTTCATATTTTCCTCCATTCTGAAAAATTAGGATAACCCAGGTATGAAAATGAGCACATAACCTCACGGTTCCTAAGGAAAGTTAAGATTAACTAAAAAAAAACAAAAAAAACAAACACTAATCTGCCAAAAATATGAATCCCTCCTCAAGCACCGGCAAACAAGCCCGGCATCACATTCACGCCCGTCAGCCGGGGTGCTGTGAACACGGATTGAGGGGCTCCGGGCCAAAGGCCCTTCCAGGACCGCTTTGATGGGCGGAGGGAGACCGCCGTTCATGGAAACGTTTGCTCAGTTTGCTAGTAAACGTCTCACACCGGCGCGTGTGCCAGCAGAGCGCTCTGCACACAATGGCCGTGTGGGCAGTTTTGTGGGTTTTTTCACTGACTGACGATCGAGCTGGCACGAGGGGAGAGCTGGAATCACGAACTGCAGTCTCAATCCCACCTCTGCAGGCAAAGGCCGCTGGCTGCTCCCGGGTCTCCGGCTGTGAGTCAGAGCCTCCACAGGCCTCGTGCCTCTCCCAGCACAACGCCGTCAGGGTCATGGGTCCCGGTGGGGAGACAGAGAGTTCGCTGCTTCTAAACCTAAGAAATGCAGGCAGCAGCGTGGAGCCGGGGAGAAATAAAGACAAGCGGGCGCTTAGGCAGAACAGGCGAGAAAGAGCTGGCTGCACGCCTGCCGTGCGTGTGCAGAAGCAGCCTTTCTTTCTTTATTTTTAAATATATTTTATTGATTTTTTTTTTTTTTTTTTACAGAGAGGAAGGGAGAGGGATACAGAGTCAGAAAAATTCATGAGAACCATCGAACAGCTGCCTCCTGCACTCCCTCTGCTGGGGATGTGCCCGCCACCAAGGTCCATGCCCTTGACCGGAATCGAACCCGGGACCCTTCAGTCCGCAGGCTGACGCTCTATCCACTGAGCCAAACTGGTCAGGGCTCAGAAGAAGCCTTTATAAGCTGATTTTTGCAAGAAAGCAGAGTAAAACGCACAATATGATTATTCAACCATTTAACCGAGTGAGCGCAAGGCTTTTACAGTCAGCTGCTTCCAATGGGCTCGGCAGCATAACAATTCTTCTGATAAACGCTAGGCTAGCAGGAGCCAATACAAAGCAGAAATGTTAACGGAGGCCAAAGTCATTGTCTCTAAAGCTGGTTTTCCCCCGAAGAGGTTTAGGTGAGATTTCTTTGCGGTTTGTGTAGCTTAGCAGAAAGGTCAAACTGATAGGATGCTCTGAGCCTCGTTCCAGATGATGGTGAAAGAAAACCTAAAACGCCTTCCAATGTGGGAAGAGCCTTCGCTGAGCAGGGGCGTGTACCCCTGAGGAGGCCGAAGGCCCCCCGTGTGAAGTGCGCATGGACCGAGAGGAGCAGCCGTCCAAAGGCCCGGGGGCGGCTGGTGGGCTGCGGCAGCCGGAAGGGGGATGTGTGGAAAGCGAGTACCCACAGCTGCAGAGGCCTTGGGGCAGCTGCCTCTGGAACGTGTGAACATGAGGAAAGTGAATGAACGGAGGGGGCACTGAGATTCATGACTTTACTTGACCCCGGTACCTGAAGTGACTTAAGAAAATGCCGAAAAGCAGCCGCTGGGAAGAACTGAAAAGCCTGCACTAAGCACCACCCTAGCCCGAGTGAAACCAAAGCCAAAGTGGGGAGGGTTGGAGCAATGGCGGCCTCCGCGTCCTGGGTGCATGTCTGTGCCGGGCACGGGGAGAAGTTTTCTACCTGCGCTCGCTCGTTTAATTTACTCCACAGCAGCCTGCGGAAATCCATTTCCCAGAGGCACAGACACTGAGTGGCCAGATTACTATGATCTCCTAATGCACAATAATCTGGTCACTCGGTGTGTGTGTGTGTGTGTGTGTGTGTGTGTGTGTGTGTGTGTGTGTATCCACACTAGAGGCCCAGTGCACAAAATTCGTGCACAGGGGGGTGTCCCTCAGCCCAGCCTGCACCCTCTCCAATCTGGGACCCCTTGAGGGATGTCCGACTTCCCGTTTAGGCCTATTCCCAGTAGGATCAGGCCTAAACGAGCAGTCGACATCCCTCTCACAATCCAAGACTGCTGGCTCCCAAGTGCTCGTCTGCTTGCCTTCCTGATTGCCCTTAACCACTTCTGCCTGCCAGCCTAATCACCTCATAACCACTTCCCTGCCAGCCTATTGATGCCTAACTGCTCTGCTGCCAGCCTGTTTGCCCCTAAATGCCCTCTCCCTATGGGTCTGATCACCCCTAACTGCCCTCCCCTGCATGCCTGGTCCCCCAACTGCTCTCCTCTGCAGGCCTGGGTCCCCCCTCTCCAACTGCCCTTCCCTGCCGGCCCAGTCACCCCCCACTTCCCTCCTCTGCCAGCCTGATCACCCCTAACTGTCCTCCCCTGCAGGTTTGATCACCCCCAACTGCCCTCCCTTGCAGGCCTGGTCCCTCCCAACTGTCCTCCCCTGCTGGCCATCTTGTGGTGGCCATCTTGTGTCCACATAGGGAAAGCCACCTTTGATCACATGTCTCTGACTTTTTCTGTGCTTCTCCCTCCACTGACTTCATGTTCTCCCTTCCTTCCACCCCCAGGAGAGGTAAGACGCTCCCCTCACCCCCTCCACTGTCCAGGCTCGTGGGGAAGGCCAAGTCCATGGGAATGGCAGGTGGCCAATGAACTAGCTGAGGCAGAGATTGAAATCCAGAGAGCAGGACAGCATCCTCAGCCAGCATCAGTGAGAACAGAGTGGAGATCTCCAGAAATAAAGGGCATTTGCCTGGTTGACGAAGATACTGAATATTAGATAAAATAAGAAGTGCCTTTGTACAATAAGTGTCAGATGGTCCCAACTTCAGATTTTAGGACTAAACTCTCCAAGCCACTGGATTATTATAAAGCCAAATGGCAATATGCCTCGAGATAGAGATGCACAAGTTAAACACAGCAAATGTCTTCGCTTAATTTAGCAAGTTAATTCTAGTTATTGAATATGGACCACATGCTCTTGATTGACAGGCAGGTGTTACTTATTAGATGGGAAAATGACTTGTTTATAATAAATGCAGTCTGGTCTATTTTCTGTGTAGGTTTTGAGATTTTAGAAAATGTTTTAAAAAGGGAGAGAAGAGCAATTGTCATCTATTAAAAGGGACTCGAGAGACACAGCAGCCAAACGCCACGTGTAAGCTTCATTTGCATCTTGATTCAAACATACCAGTTATTAAAAAATATTTTTAGCCTGGCTGGCATGGCTCAGTGGTTGAGCCTTCACCTATACATCAGAAGGTCACAGTTCAAATCCCCAGCAGGGCACATTCCCCGGGGCTGCAGCTTGACCCCCTGTGTGGGACATGCAGGAGGCAGCCTATCAATGATTCTCTCTCATCGTTGATGTTCCTTTCTCTCTCCCTCCCCTTTCCTCTCTGAAATCAATAAAAATATATATTTTTAAAAAACATACTTTAAGGCAATAAAAAAGATCTATACTTCAACCGGGTGTTAAATGATAAAAGAAATCATCACTAATTTTGTTAGATTGATGGCATTGTAATTATCTTTAAAATCCTTATCCATTGGACACACATAATGAACTATTTACAGATGCAAGTGTCTGGTGTTTGAGAATTTGCTGTAAAATACTCTTGCCAAAATAAAAGGGGAGCAGGGCAGATGGGTGACGTGAGATTAACACAAAGTGGATAAAACGATTGAGGTTCGGTAACAGATACCTGGAACCCATTACACCATTTTCACTACTTTTATGGATGTGTGAAACTTCCCCCCTAAGAAGATTAGCGTTAAAATGTGCTTCAACCACAGCATTCACGGGAAAACAATAAAACGGAGACTCTGTGTGGAAAATGTTAGAAACGGCTCTCTGATCGCTTGGCACCGAGAACGTGTGAACTGGGAGCTTGAAGAGAAGAGAGACCAGCAGTGTGCAATGGAGGGAGTTCACCGAGGAGGTCAAGCTGCAACAGAACTGGAGAAATCGCATTTAAAATGGTTACATATAAGACAAGTAATACTTTGATTAAGAAAGAGACTTGATTTTATTTTTTATAAACTGGGATTTTTCTTTGCTGTAACAGAGCTATCTCTGACAAAAAGTAAATAAAAGTCTCTCCATCAATCCAAATCGATGATCAAGATTTTCTTTAATGAAGATAGGAATAACACCAACTCCCAGATTGTGGTGTTGGAGATCGAAATTAGTTCATTTTTATGGAAAAATAATAAAAAATGCATCAATATTAATAATAATGATGATGATGGTGATGCAAAACCAGCAGCAACTGAGTGCTTACACTTGCCAGCCACTGTGCAGGGCACTTCCTACCCGCTCTCAGTGAGCCTCTCGCCATCGCGTGAAGTGCGGGCTACGGTTAGCGCCCAACTCTCACCCCCACTTCCACACGCGAAGAAACGAGCCAGAGAGGTACACAGCTGCCTGCAGGTACCGTATTTCCCGGCGTAGAAGACGACTTTTAACCCAGGAAAAGCTTCTCAAAAGTTGGGGGATGTCTTATTCGCCGGGTGTCGTCTTACAGGGTTAGTATATCCCAAACTCTGTATTTTAACTGGAAAAGTTGGGGGTTGTCTCATACGCCGGAAAAGATGGCACTTGCTGGTAAAAGTTAGAGCCAGGACTCCCGTGCAGGCCTCGTTCCATCCACATCACGTGGCCTGAGACTCCCGGTGGCTTTATCCCTTTATGACGTGTAATTTATCTCCTAGAAGAACCGGAGACGTGTGGGCGGTGTGTCCCAGCATGAGTGAGTCCTGTTGTTTCCGGAGTGTCTGAGGAACGATCCCACAAAGCGGCGTGGGAAGTGTTACACACAAGTCCATGATGCAGGAACGGAGGTGCCACGCCTCAGCCCAATGCCCATCTCCTGGGGGAAAGAGAAAAGGGCCGTCACCTCCAGAGGGAAGGATATATGAAGGGACCATCAGCAGAAAACAGAAGTACGCATGCCAGCTCACACCCTCCCCTGGGGATCCATTTCTACCCTAGAGGCAAGCCAGCTCTTCTAGGTTTCCAGAGTTTTCTATGCTCTCCTCCATGAACCACTGTCCTCCGGCAACGAACTCCTAGTTAGGAGGTCCACTTGAAGAGATGCCCCTGTTAAGATGAGACAGGATAGCTGTCTAGTGTCCCCTGATGGTTACCTTTTAAGCTGCAACACATCCCCCCCAACCCAGCAGCCATCAAAACAATCGCCATCATTCCTACAAGCGGGGAGGCATGTGAACTGGAGAGGCACGGAACTCCCCTGGCCCTCGGGAGGTGCACAGCCCGTGGGTGTGGGGTCAGAGGGCACAGCTGAATGAAGAGCACCAGCCGGCAGCTGGAGGACCCCCGTTCAGATTTCCCCGCTTCTGCTATGTACCTACTACATTATCTTTTTAAAGAAATATATATTGTATTGATTTTTACAGAGAGGAAGGGAGAGGGACAGAGAGAAACATCGATGAGAAAGAGACATCCATCAACCGCCTTCTGCATGCCCCCTACTGGGGATGTGCCCGCAACCAAGGTACATGCCCTTGACCGGAATCGAACCTGGGACTCTTCAGTCCGCAGGCCAAGGTTCTATCCACTGAGCCACACCGGTTTCGGCCCTGCTACGTTATCTTTGGCACGCCATTTCATCTCTCTGAGCTTCCATTCCTTCTTTGCAATGAGCTGGGCTACAATAAAGGATTTTACCACTTATTTCTGGCTGCAGAATCCTTTCACCAAAAGATAACGTGTCACGGACAGAAAGTTAAACTACTCTGGGAGGTGGGGGCAGTGGTCAAGGGCACCCCTTCCCATGTCCCATGATCACATGTCATGGTAAGGTGCGTTTCGGCTTCACCGTTCTGTGATTATAAGTAAACTCCCCGCAACCCGAGGAGGTGGCAGGGTCCCGGGGACACAGCTGTACCGGGGATCCCCGGGCCCAGATGGCTGCTCCCCTTTATCAGCGAGCCTCTTCCTAAAGCAAATAAGCAAAGAAAGAAATCCCACAGCAAGAGAGCTGGACGTGAGGACTCGGCGGCCCAGGGCAGACTCAGCTGTCTCCCGGCAAACGAAAACACACTCCCAGGAAGAGATAAGGTTTATGAGAAGGAAACGCACACAATCACTTCAAAGAATTGCAACGTGAACCCTCGCAGGCCAGGCGGCCAGGCCTCCGGGAGGCGACGGAATGGCCAGGCTGGCCGCCACCGAAAAGCCCTCCCGGTCCCGTCTGCACTCTCCCCCTTTGTTTCTCACCGCCCCGGGGTCAGCCCTGCCGGGCCCACACGTGGGAAGTGGCCGCGCACTGGACACAGCACACGTCTCTCCGGGCCGGGAGTCCCACAGGATGTGGGCGCTTGGGAAAAGGGAGGTTTTAGGGGGAATGACTACAAATGAGCAAAGCTAGAGTTTTCCCTTCATCAAAAAAAAAAAAAAAAAAAAAAGCCAGCTCGGTAGGGTCCCCAAAACGTGTTTTGAAATGTCAGATCAACAACACAGGTCAGGTCTGTCTGAATTTCAGAGAAGCAACAAAGGATTTTTTATTTCAAGTACTGCATACGCCCTGGCTGGTTTGGCTCCACGGAGAGAGCATCAGCCTGTGGACCCAAGGGTCCTAGGTTCAATTCCGGTCAAGGGCACAGGCCTGGATTGTGGGCTCCAGTGTACAGGAGGCAACCAATCAATGATTCCCTCTCATCATTGATGTTTCTCTCTCTCTCTTCCTCTCTCTTTCTCTCTGAATAAAAATATATTTTTAAAAAACAAGGAACTGCATACTTTTGAAAAAGTACTTGTTATTCATCAGAAATTCAAATGGACCTGAGCATCCTGTATTTTTATTTGCTCAATCTGGGAACTCTAACCCGCAGGATGGAAACGTATTCCAGATACACTTCAATCTCCCAATTATTGTTCTAAGCTCTTCCCTGGGAATGGCCTTTACAAGACGAGGGATGTTTCCCCCGCCAGCCTCTGTGGAGTTAACGCTTCGGCCTCAGAGACCGGATTAAAGTCCTGAAAACTGACAAACACTGTTCAGAAGGTCTTATGAATGAGAACGATCAAGCAGGGAGACTCCATTGCGGCCAGAATCTGAGGTGCTCTGGGTTAAGACACCAGTTGCCTCGGCACCCATTGTCCTTCCGCACTCCACGGCCCACAGAGCAACTTCTCCGTGTTGTCATGCTGTGCACACGGGGTCACCCAATCCACCTCTCTGCTTGTCTTCACCCTAGTTGAGGGCCCCACAGGGTTACTTGTTGATAGATCCTTCCCCCCACTCTTCATCTTGTTGTCTCTACCAAGGAAGCCCTTTCTGACCCTGCCTATGTGATTGACAATCGTATGTCTTTCAAGACTCAGCTCAGATGTTACTTTTCCAAAAAAACCACCTTACATCCTTTCTGAGATTTATGGAAGGAAGGATGAGTGAATGGTGAATGGATAGATGAACTAATAAAACTTTTCCATAAAATGTTCTTCGCTCTATTCTCATTCCCCAAGCAGTGGTTAAAAACATGGGCTTTGGAGTTAGGCCGAGCCAAAGTCAAACTCCAGCTCTACTATTGAGTAGCTACATGATTTTTGGCAAGACATTTCACATTAAAGAACTGCAATGCCCTTATTTGTAAAAATGGGATAGTACAGTGCATCTGGCAAAGGGCTGTGGGGATGATGCAATAAGATAAAGTGTGAAAAGCATTTCGCGCAGTGCCTCACTCAGAGTAAACATTTAATAAATTGTAGCTATTATATCTTCCTAGTAGTACTCCTCTCTTCATGTCCTCCCAGTAACCCCATATCCCAGGACTCAAACCAATTCATTGCATTTAACTATTTACTAGTACACTGCTCCTAGACAAGGATAACTTCTTACTTTTTTTAAGGTCATCAGCTTCTACTACAGTTCCTAATGGCACAGAAGATCCAGAGAAATGCCGGGTCTTACTCAGCATCTAAAAGGGTTCAGGAATCTGGAGAAGGGATGCGAGTAAATTAATAAAGAGGCCAGACATGAAATGTAAATTTGCAAGGCATTTTGGGGAGCCAGAGGAGACCTAGCTAGCATCAGTAACCAAGTTCTCCCTGAATCTCTGGATCCCTAGCTTTTATTACACAAATTGCCCCAAAACAAAGCAGATATACATATCAAAGCTAAGGTCTGGTACACAGTAAGCATTGTCAGGTTGGGGGAACTGCCTTTGGCTGTTCCAGTAGCAGGCAATAATATATGCAGATTTTCAGGTTTGGGGAAATGCTTTCAGCTATTCCAGTAGGCAGTAATAGGTAGATATTCGGCCCTGATGAATAAGCTCCAAGTTCCATCAAATCACCCCCAGCTTCTTCCCTGCCCCACCTCTTACCTTATATTTGGCCGTCTCCCTTCTGATGGACTTCTTGCATGTATGACCTCTGGAATCAGCTTCTAGCAGAGAACTAAAAGGCAGGATCTAGTAATTATTGAACCTAACTATACAACTGTGTGCTAGGCACATGCAAGTGCCTTCGGTGATGACATGCTCTCTATTTCCCATGAGAGCAAGGAAACCCACCAGCCTCTCCCTGGCATCCCTGTGCTACTTACATAGGAAGGGAGATGCCCAAATATAAGGTAAGAGGGTGGGGCAGGGAAGAAGCTGGGGTGATTTTACCTCATTTCCCTGCAACTCCATGCCCCCATTTTTGTGCATAAGAAACAATATGGAAAGATGTCCCAAAGACCCCCCACACTTTTAAAGCTCCCCTCTTCAGAGACGGGAGGGTTTTAGATTCAAAGAGACTTATCAGACAGAACAACCCAACAAAATGATAGAGCTTTTTGGGGGAGGGGCGGGAGGGGGATGGTGGTGGAGGAGGCTCTAATTGGAAAAAGAACAAAAATATTAAGTTTTAAGACAATTAAGAAATCTTAAGACAGAAAAATCTGAATATGGACCTAGTAGTAAACAATAAATAGGCAAGAATTATTGTTAATTTTTGTAAGGTGAGACATGGCATTGGAGTTAGATAAAAATTTGTTCCTTTTTTTTTTTAGGTGCATCTTGGAGTACTTAAGGGTGAAAAGTCATGATGTGCCCTGATGAGAGCACGTGTGAAATTTTTCAGCATAATTCTAAGAGAGAGAAGTAAAAAGGAATATGGTAACGTGTTGATGATTTTGAAAATAGGTGATGACTTCACGGAGGTTCGGTGAACTTCTGACTTTAGTGCATGTGCAGAAATTTCCACCAAAAAAAAGTTTAATTTGAAACATTTGAAATATGACCAATTACTAGACCTAACCACACACGTTTCATGTTTCATATTCCCCTTCCATTGATTTATCACCACAGCGACTGGCCTCAGAGGTTAGTGGTTATGTTGCAGGCTCTAAAGCTATAATGTCTGGACCCAGAACCTAGCATTGTCCACGTATGAGAA
Source organism: Lasiurus borealis (assembly GCA_004026805.1). Taxonomy (NCBI): domain Eukaryota; kingdom Metazoa; phylum Chordata; class Mammalia; order Chiroptera; family Vespertilionidae; genus Lasiurus; species Lasiurus borealis. The sequence goes on from PVJN01001926.1 coordinate 104,779, forward strand.
CTGTGACCATAGGGGAGTGAATTAATTTCTAAATCTGCCCATCTGTAAGATGTAGATAATAGCACTTACCTTGCTGGACTGTTCCGAAGATACATTAATAAGTGTATTTGGAATAGTGCTTGGTTTAAGCACTCACTAAATCTTAGTTATTATCATTGTTATTAAGATTAACTTCTAAAAGCAGAAAGGTGCTTCCGGGCAGCATCTACTCGAATTCCCTGGTTTAATAAAAGAACATTTTAAGGTCAAAAACTGTGTGTGTGTGTGTGTGTGTGTGTTACTTTTAAAAGCTGCCTGAGGACACACAAAGCTGGATAAAGGCCGAGCAGATTAGAATTCCGTTTTTCCAGGACCCAGGCCAAAGTCCTTTCACCTGCACTTACGCTCTAATTCCATATGGAATCCATATTAAAGTGAATAAATTAAATCTATGTTCTCTGCTTATTACTAAGGAAAAGACTAGAGTTTTTTCCTTAATCATCTACCACCCAGTAGAAAAACAATAATGCTACAGTACTAAGTTTTGTATAGTAACTTTCAGTTTTCTCACAATAAGAGAGAGCTTAGTAAGGGACATGAGAGAACTTTCTGAGCTGCTAGAAATCTACGTGTATTTCCCTGGCTTCTCACCAGTTAGCTACAGCAAATCGATTTATCTTGAGAGCTGAGAAAATTGGAAGTTTCTAAGTTTCTAAAAGGCCATGTGTTAAGATATGCAGAAAAGCTAAAGCTGGAGGTAGGCCTCTTGGTTTCTGGTCCAATGTAACTTCAAATTCAAGAGTAAATGGAGGCAACAACAGGTATTAATATGAGTGGGAGGGGGGGAGGGATAAAAGAATTTCTAGACTTGTTTGGAGAAAATCTGAAGCTGGAGATCAACACAGAAGAAGATGCACGGTGAAGGGGGACTTATTTGAGTTTATCCCCACGGTCGGCCTGATTCATCTACTCTGGTAGCATCTGCAGCTCTCTGTTCAGTACGCTTCAGGCTACTTGACAACAAGAATCTTTTTTTTTTAAGGAAGAATTTTCTTTTTGTTTCTTAAATATATTTTTTTTCCCAGAGAGGAAAGGAGAGGGATAGAGAACCAGAAACATTGATGAGAGAGAGACATCGATCAGCTGCCTCCTGCACACCCTGGACTGCGATGTGCCCGCAACCAAGGTACATGCCCTTGACCGGAATCAAACCCGGGACCTTTCAGTCCGCAGGCCGACGCTCTATCAGGTGAGCCAAACTGGTTTTGGAGACAGCAAGAATCTTCCTGCATGCAGGGAACTCCGGGCATAAATCCTGTTTCGTCAGCTTGCCCTCTGTCCCCTCCACCTCTGCTGCTTCACCTCTCCTCTCCCCCAGAACACGGTGCAGTCCCCTAGGGGTGAGCGCTGAGCCCAGTGTCTTTACTTCCCTGAGGGCAGAAGCCTGGGACCAGGAGAACGAGAACAAAGGCCCGGGCATTCTCTGAGTAAAATAAAGCCCATTGTGCCCTAGTCCTCCCTCCAGGTCTTATCAGCCTGGAAAATCATGCCCTCCAGCCACGGCAAAGAAAAGCACAATGCGGTCTTTAAACCATCAGTTCGTGGGAGAGGTCTGGCACCAGTAAGGAACCCGGTTTCAGTCAGTGGAGGAAGGCTGTCATTTCACACAAAGGGTCTGAGCCGGGTGGCGTGTGTCCGCACTGTCTGGAGGTAGGGCCACCCGGTAAGGAGACCTACACTGCTCCTGTTTTATGGGCTTCATCGGCTGTGTAGCGGCACGTAGCTCAGTGACTCAGGAGTTCACTGTGTGCCATTCCCCCGCAGTGCACTCGCTTTTCGTGCTATTGGGCAAGGCAAGGCGTGATCCAGTTAAGCGGCAGGTCTGCCAGAGCTGGTGCCCGGCATCTTTCTTGTGGATCTGAGCAGATCATTGATATTTGATTGTTCTCCTGTCTACTTAGTCTAACTGTCCCATCCCTTGTTGCTTGCCCAAGAGTAACAAAACTCCTGGGGAGGGACTATCCCAGTGCTAGACCCCAGCAGGTGATAACTCCAGACCTTAGACTAATCACGTGGGGGTGATCGGTGTATTATGTGGAATATTTTCAAATATTCGCAAAGTCAATGTCAAAAATTCCTTTTCTATCTCCGAGTCTTCAATTGGCTAATAGGCAACTGAAGGTAAAACCCTATGCATTGTTTTCTGAACAACAGAATTCTTTTTCGCAAAGGCCAGTGCTATGCCACCTCGAAAAATACTGCCTTTCAGAGTTAGAGCCGACTGGTGCCCTTCGCTGTTTTATATGTCTGATCTTCACGAGCAGCCGTGGGAACCGGGGAGAATAGTAGCATTATGACCCTCAATCACGGGTGACATTAAAAATATTGAACCACCAATATGACTTGGGGCCAACCACAGCCCCAAAATGGAACAAGTCTTTAATGCCCCTGCTGAGCCCCGCATGAAGCCCTTGGTCGCTGAATCGTGGGGAAGTGGGAGAAAACCCAAAAAGAGGGGGTCACTGGAGTGGCTTCAACAGACAGGACAGAAGGACAGCAACATTTTAATCCGCAGTATGGCTGACCAGATGCCTATCAGCCCTGCCTACTCTTGCCAAAAAGGAAAATTAAAAAAAAAAAAAAAGGGTTTTTTTCTAGGACTATAAGCCAGTAAATGGCAGGACTTGAACTCAAAGTGAGTCTTCACGGATCCGAATCCTCTAACGTTTTCTCCCTGCCACCCACTTCCTGTGTGTTCCTTTCCCTTCCTGCGGACTGCCCTGTCACTCACTCAGAGCGGGAACAGACGCCATGTGCGGAGACGGAAGACTTAGGTTCACGTCCTCCTTCTGCTCTTCATTAAGTGGGAACCTCGGGCAATCTGCCTGTCCTACGAGGCTGAGTGTCTTCCCTGGGGAATCACGATGATCGTGTCTGCCTGGCAGGGCGGCTGAAGAAAAGCCTGTGAATATGAAGTGTGATTCAGATCTCAGCCGCTCCCATCATGCACAGATTGGCAGTTTTCACTCAGAAACCTGAATGTGGAAACCAGGATTCTTTTCCCAGATGAGAACACGCGGACTTCTCAGAGATGACATTCCGTGCCCAAGGTCACACAGCCAGCGAGGAGAGAGCCTGAACCGGGTCCTCCAAAGCTCTCGACTTCAAGTCCCGGCTCTTCGCTGGGCCAGTTCCAGACTCACTTCGCAGGACGGAAGTGGAAGGACCCGAAGTCACGGGCCCGGCACTGTTGGCAGCCTTTGTCATTAGCCCCTTGAAGGTCTGCAGGAAGAGGGCTGCTCTGGTGCGGCGGCCGTCTGCTGTCATTCCGGGGCACCTGGTCCATCGCTAGGTCACTCGGGCAGCCCTGGGCCTGGAAGTCACTCCAGAGGCTCTGGGACCGGAATACAGTGGTACCTCGAGATAAGAGTGCCCTAACATACGAGATTTTTGAGATACGAGCCCTCGAGCAAGCGATTTTTGCTTTGAAATACAAGCAACAGTTGAGATAGGAGTCATCGCGCGGATCGGCGGGCTGCACACCACCCACCAGTTTACCGCGACTCGAGCGTCTCCTAGTTTCCCACGCCTCAAGGTTACGGAACGAATTAAACTCGTATCTCGACATACCACTGTAGCAGGAAATACCCTAATGACATTATTTCTGCAATAGACGGCATGGACAGGGACACTGCTGTCCTACCAGCGTCTGACTTTCAAGCCCTCACCTGCTCTAAGCCAAAGGAGGCAGACTTCCCAGTGTGACCACTGAGAAGGGAGAATTATTCACAACCTGGGAAGATTCAGCCTCAGTTGCCTCAAAAAGACAACCACCCTCCCCCAAAAGCCACAAAGTCCAAAGAGATGGCTCCTCCCTTCTCCCAGAAGTCCCGGCGGGTTGAGCAAAGCAATATAGTTGTGTGAGATACACCTGGCTTGGGGGTCAGACACATTCTGGATTCAGAGACCCCGTCTTCCACCTACTACAGCTGGTGGTCATTTGCACACACTCCCTCACCCCTTAATTTCTCCCTCTGTTTTCCGGGCACGTGGTAGGGACACATTCCCAGCCCGCCTGGGTGTGGGTGGGGCGGTGTGCCCATCCTGGCCGGTAGATGATGAGAAAAGGTGTATCATCTCTCGGCCCAGCTCTCGGTGCCGATGTGACGCTTTTAGGGCTGTCTTCTTCCCTGGGGCAGCAGTATTTGGGGTGGTTGCTGCTCTGTGGCCTGGATCCCTAAGTATGAGGAGCAGGGCCCACCTGCGGTCTCACTATGAACACGTGACACCAGCAAAAACAAACCTTGGTGTTTTAAGTCACTGAGACATTCACAGCACGATCCAGCCCCTCCAAACTGATGCAGCAGCTGTGTGACTTCCCGTCAGTCACCTCGCCTCCCTGACATGAGTTTCTGACGTGTGGAATGAGGAGACACAGCCTGTCAGGGTCGTAAGCATGAACCAATGGTGTCTGTAAAGCACATGTTTGATCCCCAAGCCCTGGTCGCTATGACTGTTATGGGGACAGGGAGAGAGCAGGTGGAAGCAGGACATCCTTCCCAGACACTCAGTTCCCAGACACTCAGTTCCCAGACTTCGCTTAGCCGGGCCCCTGCACAGAGAGCGTTGGCAGCCCGGTCAGCCAGCTCGCGGGAGGCCCCGGCATGCCCCCAGCTACCCATTCATTCCTCCATTTATAAACAAAACACAGCCAGGACCCCTGACCTGGCGAGCACTGCTCTGGGCACCAAATATAACAAAAAGCAAACAACGTCGCGGCTGTCTCGGACTTTGCCGGCGCCACCTCATGCCCTGGAAGGGCTGTTTCTCGGATGAACCAAACTGTGCGATCAGAGAGAACAAGGCGCCTGCGATTGCATCCTCCGCCTTTTGGGGGTTTTTAATTCCTTGGAAAATGTCACATACATTTTGGGGATTTCATCCTCCACATTTTGGGGATTTCTAATTCCTTGGAAAATGTCACATACATGAATGGATTTAATCCTCGCTGCACTCTTGCAAATAGGAAGTCATTCTGGATATATTCACAGAGGGGAAACTAAGGCTGAGGCAAGTTATGGTTTTGTTTTGATCTAACTCCTCGGCGGCACTGCCAGATCTGGAATCTCCACTCTCTCAGGTTCTTCAGTTAAGGTCTTTTTTTTTTTTTTTTAATCTCAATGAAAACTTGGATCACCATTTTGCCCAGAGATTCTTCTACCTCCTTCTACATTTCCTATAGTAAAGTGTTCTGGGTGAAAGAGAAGAATGAAATTGTTCTGTGATTATAGTAATAATGAACCACCACAAACAGGACACTGAGCAGAACTGCTCTGAACCAAAGTCTGCCTCCGAGGGGATCAGATTTCAGGACTTACTTCCTACTTCGCAGATCCCTTCTGGAAAGATTAAATAGATCCCATCTATTAGTGTATGTAGGCATTTTCACCATCGATGCAGCAAGTAACGAGGAAAGACCCAGGCAAGCAATCCGTGTCCTAGAAAGCGAGGCTCCGCCTACTTCCTTCCCAACAGCTCAGCGTTCCACGCTAAGCCCATGAGGAGAAAACCCAACAGGTCAAGATCAGTCCAATGTCATCTCTTTTAGGAAAGCTTCCTTGACTGTCCCAGCAAAAGTGATCTCCTATCAGCCCCCGTTTGTCTCTGTCTTAACCTAGCACCTGCCACCACATCTATCCTGAAGTCAGATTCAGGGGCCAATGGACCGGCCAGACTGAGCTGTTATTCCTCCCGGGGAATGATGGAAGACGAAATAAGAATTATGGGCTGTTGGATGTCAGGCTCAAAAGTTAGATGTTCCTCTACAGGCAAGAGTAGTTTCTAGAGAACTTGGAGTGTTTACCAAATAGAAATAGAATTTGTCGTTTATAATCATGATCACTTGTGTTCCTAAAGGAAATGGAGAAAGTAGAGCAGAAATTGGATAACGTGAAATGACAGGAAATGGACAGAGCCATTTTTGCCTTGTAGATGTTTTTGGATTTACATTTGGCCAGTAAACAAGATAAACAAGCTGCAACTGAGCACCTGAGTCACAGAACGTGGGGAATTGCCCTGCGCTGCCAAAACACGTGAAATCTGGCAGGCGTTCTCCCAGCAGACCGAGAACACTGACTTACAAACACTCCACGCGCAAAACAGAGAGGCTGAATTCACCACACATTGTCTGGCTCTGGAAAGGGGGTGTACTGGCACAGATTGTAAGGTAACTGCCAAGAAACCCTGAGCTTCTTCAGCTGGCAAACCCATCCCTCATTCAGGGCACCCAGCGCACACTCTCCACCTTTTCCTAAGTGGGGCGTGAAATTCGGAGGTGGGAGAACTTTCATGCAGAAGACACACAGACTGCCTGAGTGGTCTGGGAACGGCCTTTTTAAATTTTTTTAAAATATATTTTAATTGATTTCAGAGAGGAAGAGAGAGGTAGATCATCAATGATGGGAGAGATCATGGATTGGCTGCCTCCTGCACACCCTCCACGGGGGCTCAAGCCTGCAACCCGGGCAGGTGGCCCCACCCACTGGGCCACCGGCCTAGCGGGACCATCCTCCACGTGAAATCGTCACCACCCTCTCCCTCAGCAACGGCTCCCACGGACCACGTGCGCTTGGCTGGAGCCGCTCGCGTCCCGTCTCGCTGGAAACCTGTCTCGACAGCCACTGTTGGCCAAACCAACTTGCTGTCACTGCTCCGGCCGGGTCTTTGTGGAGCTGAACTTCATGACAAGGGTCACATGTTGTGGTTCCTGTGCTGGTCGCAGGAGCCACCGCCTTCCCTCTGAGCTGCAAGGCCTCTCCCTGGGTCACCCATTAGATAGACTACATGCCGGGCTAAGTCCCCTGCTCCTGTGCCATCTGCGAGCAAAGCTGTGCCAGCCAGCTGTCCTTGGCAAGTTCCCTATAATCCCAATCATCAGACTTTCTGGACTACTTACTCCCCAAACAATCACAAGTTAAGTCCCTGTTCACACATTTCAGTTGTCTGCTAAACTGTTCAGCATAAATATAATTACAAAGGGTGATATTGTCAGTTCTGTCATTAACGTTAAAAAAACAACACGATTGCATCTCTTCACGCATCTGTCCCATGAAATGTAAGAACCACAATGACCTGATACCCACCCACTTGAAAATAAAGGAACACCTATTTAACGGACACTCCATATTGTTGCTTTTTTGTCATCAGAGAGAATACTCCCATAGAATGTCTCTGAAATGAAAGACATCGTTATGCTTTATGGATCACCCAGGAAACTTTTCTGCAACAAAGATAGGTATGTTTTTGAAATATTTGTTTTTAATTCTGATCTCCATAATTCTCTTATGTTTATTATGTGCAATGAAGCACTACTTGCAACTGAAATTAATATAATATTGTACGCTAACTGTAATTAGAATGTAGAAGTATTTAAAAATAAAAATGAAAAAGTCCTACATAACCCACAGAAGTAATGTAATTAAACTAAAAGCCATCTTAGACATGATCTGCCTGCTCCTCTGTTTTATAGGTAAGAAAAATAAGACCCCCAAAAGTTAGAAGGGTGATATGGCCTAATGACATCGACCTAGTAAATGCGGCTCTTTGGCCCCTTGAGTTTTTAGCAAAGGCCAGCTTAGGAGTACCTTAATTAAGTTAATAACAATGTACCTACCTATATAGTTTAAGTTAAAAAAAATAATTTGGCTCTCAAAAATATTTTCAATCATTGTCCTGCTGCTATTTGGCTCTGTGGACTGCTGAGTTTGCCGACCGCTGGCTCAGACCAATAGGGACTGTTAGTTCACTGCTGAAGAGCGTGAGACAGACTCGAAGTGCTGGCGGCGATCAGAGCGGGAGAAAGGCCGCAGGGCTGGGAAAGTCAGCGAAGGAGACAAAGCAGGAGGGCAGGCCCCCAGCCAGGCCGGAACATCACAGGTGGCTGCAGGGAGGGACCCAGGGGGCCGTTTGGGGGTCGTTCCCGTGGACTTGGTGACAGGCTGGGAACAACATGAGAGGAGACAGAGCGGCAGGAAATCATCTGCGCTGAGCCAGGGACTGCGTTCACATGGGAAAGAGTAAAAACAGGTTTGGGATGGTTCTCAAAGGCATTCTGAGGAAGCGCAGATTACCTTCTTTTCTGGGGACTGTCCCCCGTTTGCTCTCCCATCTTCAATGGCCAAATGTCCCGCTGGCGCAGAGAGGTCCCCTGAGAGCTGTTCGCTGGAAGCGGAGGCGTCCCCCAGGCTCAGACACCCCTGGAGCTGTCCAGCCCCCAAAGGTGCCACGCTTGGGGTTTCCAACGGCGAATTCAACAGGTTCCCACGCACCAACGTGCCAGGAACAGTCCCTGAGCCAAAAAATAAAATAAAAAATGAAGCTTTCACCACTTCTCCCCTTCCGCACTTGATCTTGATGATTAAAATGGACTTGGTTCCTCTAGGCTTGCACAAGCCACAGGTCCCATCTGTATCAAGGGCTGAGCCGCCCGGTATAATGAAATAATTATGTAAAATCGTAAGACAGCGAATTTGATTTCACGGCTCAAAAGTCTTTAATTAATCCAAGACAAAAATGAAGAAGTAAACCCAAAACATGAACGCTTCATCAGAATCTGAAAAAGATCCATGAATAAGATTTCTTCAGGAAAGAGCTGAGGGCCGTCAGCCAACAGTGTTCGCTTCTCAGAAAGCCTGTCTGGAGAGAGAGAGAGAGAGAGAGAGAGAGAGAGAGAGGAAGGCAAGCATATTCTATTCCATTTGTCCATCAGTGATGGATATGACCCTTCCAATGTGTGTGCGCACACATATATGTGAGAGGGGGAGGAAGAGAGAGGGAGGGGGGAGAATTCTGGGATGGAGGACTGGCATTGATTCTGGAAGGAAAATGGAGAAGAAAATAAGGGTCTAGCTGAGGTTTAACCAAAAGGTGAAGAGGCAAGTACCACTCTCATAGAGCACCTCCCACCCCTCCGACCAAGCGATGAAAGAAATAACACGGTAACCCTGTTCTCGCACTTTCTCAGGCATTTTCTAGGCAAAACATACCACTGAGGTGATGCTTCCCCCTGCTCAAGCCCTCTGAACATATGTGCTGAGAGGCATGTATGGAATTTCTTTTCTCTCTTCTAACCAAATGTCACTTGCATGAAAAAGTTTGGAGAGAGGAGAAAATAGAACGTTTTGGCTCAGTGGACAGAGCGCCGGCCTGCAGACCGAAAGGTCCCAGGTTTGATTCCGGTCCAGGGCATGTACCTTGGTTTTGGGCACATCCCCAGTAGGAGGTGTGCAGGAGGCAGATGATCAATGTTTCTCTCTCATGGATGTTTCTAACTCTCTATCCCTCTCCCTTCCTCTCTGTAAAAAAAAAAAAAAAATCAATAAAATATATTTTTTAAAAAAAGAAGAAAGAAAACAGGACACAGAACGGAGGGAGACATCACGGTGTCTGTTCCAGACATTATTCCCATCCCCAGGTCTGAGTTCAGAGGAGAGGGGACCGCAGGAAGCAGCCAATGGAGATGCTGGCGAGGGGCCTCTGGGAGATGGGGGGACAGCTCAGTGGGACACTGGTGTTTGGGGGACAAGGCATGGCAGGAGCTAGGAAGCAGCTTTCCTACGTGATGGGAAGCATGCCCCCCGCACAGGGCGGTGAGACCTGCAGGAAGAGTAGGCGGAGACCATCCCCTCTGTGACCTCAGAAAGAGAACCAGCGTCTGGGACATTCTTGAGCCTGTCCCTCCAGAGATGTTTTCCTCGTTCAAAGTATCAGTACAGGTTTCTGGAGCAGCTCTCGGGCCGGCCAGGCTATTTTCTGAGCGAGAAGCAAGGGCAGACAACAGCCCTCAGAGAAACTGAGCCCCACACGAGAAAGGATGCCCACGGTCATCCGGGACACCCGGAGCCTTCCAGAAATAAGTGGGGGAAGGGAGGCTGGGGGGCTGCGGTTGTGGGCTGGAACTCTGCAAATGAAGATGTAATCCAGTCAAATGTTGGTTCAGAGTCTCACCGTGACCCACTGGTACGTGGACACTGGTGGATATAGGTAAGAAGGGGTGGAAGGGAATATATCAACAGGGCTCCTTATGGGGAGTAGGATTATGAATTACAGTTTATGTAAATTTATATAATTTATGTAATTGTATACATTACCTACCTTCCAAATATTCTAGGACTAAAGGGTCCCAGGTTCGATTACAATCATGCAAGTAAGCTCTGTGATTTCCTAGAAGATCATCTGTAAAGAGATGAAATGGTTTACATGTGTGGCTGTTCTATATCCTGTTACCATAATTGTGTCCTTTATTTATCATTATTATTATTATCATTTAAATATGTTTTATTGATTTTTTTACAGAGAAGAAGGGATAGGGATAGAGAGTTAGAAACATCGATGAGAGAGAGAGACATCGATCAGCTGCCTCTTACACGCCCCCTACTGGGAATGTGCCCGAAATCAAGGTACATGCCCTTGACTGGAATTGAACCTGGAACCTTTCAGTCCACAGACTGACACTCTATCCACTGAGCCAAACCGGTTTTGACTATTATTATTATTATTATTATTATGAACAAAAATGTTTTGGGTCAGGGAGGAGGTGGTATCACTTTCGGTAATTTAAGTTGCTTCAGAAAGTAGGATTGCCTCGGGAAACGCTGATCCTACTGTATATTTAGAAGAAAGGCATTTCATGATAAACTTTCCAAAACAATGGAGTAAAGTGAAATGTGTTCCTGTATAGAACTGACCCGTTTCGCAGCAGCCAATTTGTCATTTGCTATTTAATTTTATTGAGGCTTTCCTCTTTCCAGCAAAGTAGATTTTACTCAAAAGAAGAAGGTAATTACGTACCTCTTTCTGGGAACAATCCTGCAAGTAAGCTCTGTGATTTCCTAGAAGATCAATCCTACATCAATAAGTCGGTAATTAACTGAACTCTCCAGACAATCCGGACCACTCAAATGTCACCTCTTGGCCCTGGTGTTTCTGTAAAGAGATGAAATGGCTTACATGTGTGGCTGTTCTATATCCTGTAACCATAATTGTGTCCTTTCTAGCTCATTCTTAGGGAGTTCCTCTGGACACATACGGATTTCAACAGTTTAATGTTATCATCAACGTAACTGTGTACCTTAATGTTTTATCTGTATTTATATATATACACAAATTGGTTCTCTTGGAGAACTGTAATTCAACCTACTATCTTACACAGTTGAAATGCCTTTGTTAATCAGGAACAAAAGGCAACAAGACTTTTTATCTCATTTCCTTCCCTTCAGACCCCATTACAATAAAAAAGGAAGATTCATTTTCCTTAAAACAGTGTAAGGATGTCTGTGCCTGGGTTAAGGAAATAAAGAAGATGTGTGTGTGTGTGTGTGTACACACATATATACACATACATACATACAGTAAGCCTGGAAAGGCCAGGCTTGGTTGCGGCATAAAAACGAGGGATCATCACAGGGACCCCAGAATGTGGAGTCTTAGAAGACTCTGGAAAGAGAAGTGATGGCACTGGTGTACAGTGTTATCCCCAAATGGGTCACACAGTACTGCTTGATGATGACGTTGGGGGCCACGACGCACCTGCATCGCGAATCCCCGAACATAAACCAGGAGCGCTGGTCTGGGTGAATCGCACCTCACCGGAGCTATCAGGCCTTCAGAGAACTGTCGAGGTTCGCCGTCCACCGGGGCATGCGCACCACGCTGCAGAAGCCAGGATGCTTCCAGTGAAAAAGGAAGGATGCGCCGGGCATTCCTAATCACGGTAACATACACACAAAGGTACGCATGTCGCCTTTGTCCTGGAAGTCCACATCTCGGGGACTGTCTGTGCCCTTCCAGACCCAGCTGGTTCAGAGGTGACCTGGAAGTGAGGGAGGACCTCTTACCTAGCTGGGGTTCACTGAGGATCTTGGAGGCGTTCCAGACCTTCCTCTGCGCCCGTGCCCCCTTTCAGAGGCCCTGTGCCGGGATCTCCCGGGAAATCTGGAAGGAGAGTCCCGAGCGGCGTCGCAGGTCACAGCCAGTCTGCGGAGAAGCGTGGCGTTCCGTTCTCTCTGCCGCCTGCAAACGTGGGAACGCTGCAGTCCACGCTGTTGGCGGGTTCCGTTCCAGACTCCCCGGGAAGCCAGACAGAGCCAGTTGGAAGCCAGGAGGCGCTGGGGGAGCGCTCCCCACCCTGATGGAGATAAACCAAGTTGGATGCTCATGTACGTCTCCGTCTGGCCAGAGGCGCTGTTCTGCCTGAGTAGCGTGCCAGCAGCCTCACTGTCAGAACGCACACACTTTTCCACATCACACAGGCTCTGCCGCTGAGAGACAGGCCCTGCCGTGATGGGCAAGTCGCACAAGAGGATGGGAACGACGTGTGGAGACATATATGATTCGCCACACCTCTGATACTTGCCAAACTGTTCTTATTGTTTCCATTTTTTCCCCTCTTCCAGGGGAAAAACAGCAAAAACTATGCTTTAGTGTTCATCTTTTCCAAGTTAAAAAAGAGAAACTTGGGAAGGAGACTTGACCTTGGACAGTGAACACACAATTCAATATGCTGATGATGGCTTATAGAACTGTACACCTGAAATCTATATAATTTTATTAACCAAGGTCACCTCAATAAATTCAATAAAAAATATTTTTAAATAATGTAAAATTATTCTAAATAACAAATTACTTTAGAAATTTTTTTTTAAAAAAGAGAAACTTGGGTCTAAAGAAATAGTTCTTTTGTTTCCAAGGGAGAAAAACAAATGGAAAAATAATTTAAATACACTTGTGGAGAAGGAGACTAACACCCCTTTAAGGTAAAATATGGGTGCCACAGTAGAGTCACATATCAGAAAACAATTATGTTGAACCCATGTTACCAAGCTAAATTCCAAAAATCATCTAGAAAGTAAGTTCTCTAGCACACTCTTCAGATGCTATTCTGTGGTACTCGCCAGATGGCGTTATCAGGATTTGGGTCTAATCTATGCGGTTGGGTTTAGCAATTCCCTTATGGGAACTCTCTTAGATAGGATGTTAAGTCTGTCTAAGAAAAGGTTGGCCTTGCCAGTGTGGCTCAGTGGTTGAGCGTCGACCTTTGAACCAGGAGGTCATGGTTTGATGACCAGTTAGGGCACATGCAGGCTCGATCCCAGTGTGGAGCATGCAGGCGGCAGCCGATCAATGATTCTCTTTCATCATTGATGTTTCTCTCTATCTTTCTCTCTTTCTCCCTTCCTCTCTGAAATAATTTTTTTTTTTTTTTTAAAGAAGAGCCCTAGCCAGTTTGGCTCAGTGGATAGAGCGTCGGCCTGTGGACTGAAGGGTCCCTGGCCCAATTCCGGTCAAGGGCACATGCCCGGGTTCTGGGCTCGGTTCCTAGTAGGGGGCGTGCAGGAGGCAGCCAATCAACGATTCTCTGTCATCACTGATGTTTCTATTTCTCCTTCCTCTCTAAAATCAATAAAAATATTTTTTTTAAAAAGAAGAAGAAAGGGGTTAGGGAAACTAAGGCAATTATATCTGATGCCAAAACTCAGCTGTGCCATTGACCAGCATGTGTCCTGGAGTAAGTGGATTAACCTCTCTGAGCTATGGCTTCTTTATTCATAAACTGTGACAATAACTGTGCCTACCTCATTAGGTGCACAGATGTAGGTAACACAGTTTGCAATCGCCTGGTATATGAGTACTCGTGCATGCCTTAAGCCAGACGTCAGCAAACTACGGCCTATTCATTTACTATTTGTAAAATAGAAATATTTCCTCACTCGGATGTTAGTTGGTTTATTTGCAGAGATTAAATATCCTTCTCTGATCTAAAGACGAACTTCCAAACTATACTAAGTCACAGAGAATGAGCTCAAAAATTATGCTTTCGAGTTTGGAGTGTAAGAAAATAGCAGCCAGATTTGAACAAACGGGAGGTTTTCACCATTATTTTGACTCTAACATGTATTCAGTTTAAGATGAGTGTATTTTATTATTTTCTACATGGTTCTGAGATTGGGAGCATCGCAAACTCCGGGCGGCATTTCACAGTCAAGTTACAAAGTTTCTAAGGGGAATGTGGACACCATCTTAGCACAACAATATGACCGATGCCACTCTAATGTCACCAAAATCTGTGGGAAATGAATTACTTTCCAGGAAGCTACAAGAAAATGTAAAATTCTCACACTGAAACGAAGCACATGTTGCTGGTTCCTTACGGATTCTGACATCAGTATAGGTATACACAACAAGGCGGGTGAGGAGAGAATACAGAAATCCAATCAGCACGTGCTTGAGAGATGTGGACAGTGTGATGGCCAACCTGTTTTCCTTCCTCATTGAAACCAACTGGAATCTTCCTGCAACAAGACACTTTCACTTTTTAAGTGTAAGTCCATCAAAAGGATTCAAAAAGAAGAAAAATACTAAAGCTTGACCAGAGAAAACAGGAAAAACAGCAGAAAATCCCAGTTGTCCAAGTCAGGGCAGATAGCAAATCAAACTACAGACAGCGGAAGGAAGATACTGTCCGGGACCTGGTGTTCCTTCATGTTGGAAGGGAGCGTAAGAAAATTAGTTTTTAAATGAGAGAGAGAAAGCACAGGGTGGGCCTCTGGCTTCAGGGAGCACCATCCCAGCTAGAGAGCCGTCACACACTCCTTGGTGAGCGCAGAGGGGTAGCATCTCAGTCGTTGCTGGCAGAACCGCTCTGATCACCCTCATCTTTTGGAAAGTAGCAGTTAACCCCGGCCCTCCCTTCTGCCCTCCTCTAATGCTGGGCTCTTGCGTTTCCTCAGTTCATCTCCTCAGAGAGAGCTTTCCTTGGGAGGATGTGTGCACTCACTTCTTGCTGTCCTCATTTTCAGAGCTTATAATTCTCTTTCAGATACCGCCCCCACCCCTGCCCCACACCCCTGTGCATGAGTGGTATTATTTCCAGTTTACTCAGGAAATGAAGCCCGCATCAACAGACTCACTATTTGTATACATGGTCCATTCCCACCTCTGTCCTGAAAATAGGATAGTACCTTCACATGTGTAAGTATTACATAAATAACTTTCTCATGTAAGCAACACTTCCTTTTGAGTACCAAAGCATTACTTTCAATCACAAAAATTTGGACAATCTATCCCAGATCTCAAAGTTATTTTGAATGATAGTTCAAAAAGAAAAAGAAAGAAAAACAACAACACAGTATCCAAGTTGATAACTAGTGGGAAAACATCATTTCTAAACATGATTCAACATAAAGAGAGGAAAGTTCGTTGGAACAGAGACAGTAAATCTGGTTTTAATGCTAACTAGCTACATAAACTTAACTAAGTCATTTGCTCTATCTAGTCCAAATAGTCTGCGTTTGTTTGTAATTAACTGACATGATTGAACCCTTTTAAAGACCCACTCAGCTCCCAGCTATCCTGGCATTTCAAATATAGTTTGAAAAGCAAAATCTGTGACCTGGATGCCATCTAGTGGCTTCTCAGTTTATATGCACCCGAACTAGCCAACAATTCCCATGAAGTCACTATCGATTACTACAATCTTATACATGCAAATAGTTCGAATTTTTAAACAGAGAGGGATCCAGAGGGCCATCTACCTCAACCTCCTTATTTTACACTCATGGTGACTGAGAGCCAAAGTCGTTACAGCCTTGCTAAGGTCACACTGCTAGATGTTACCCAAGTCAAATGACTCAAAATCCAGTGTGTTTGTCTTTTATATACTTATGTTCCCCACAAAAGTAAAAAAAGATAAGGCAAGAAATAATGCCATAGAAGACCGAGAGTTATTTCATTCCTTTGTGCAAGCTCATTATCTGTCATCGTACCTGTTACAGTTTTGTAATGTTTACTTGTTTAACTTTCCCCATTAGCTGTAAGTTTCATGGGGCTAGGAACCTCAGGTCTCACTCATTTTTGCAGCCTAAGTACCAAGAGTTACATTGAGTTTATCACTGGTGCTCAAATCTATCTGTAGATCTACCTACTTTCCTATCAATCAAGAATTGGTAACAGCCCTAGCTGGTTTGGCTCAGTAGATAGAGCATTGGTCTGGGGACTGAAGGGTTTCAGGCTCGATCCCCAGTAGGGGGTATGCAGGAGCCAGCTGATCAATGATTCTATATCATCATCGTCTCTACCTCTCTTCCTGTCTCTTCCTCTCTAGGGTCAATAAAAATGTATTTTAAGAAAAAAAGTGAACAACATATTGTCAATATATCCTTTCAAAATGTACACAGGAAGGAGCATGAACTTTTATCAAATAAGAATGCAATTGTGCATTTCAAGAAGACAAGTTTGTTGATTGTACTGCTTTTTCCCACCTTTCCATTGGAAAACCATCTATCTCCGTTTTGACCCAATCTCCCACCGCCCCACAAGTTCATGACTAAGGTGTGGCCTGTTCCAGGTTGTCATTCTGACCAAGGAGACTGGTTTAAGGACTTTCCGCTGGAACCACTGAGAAAGACGCCTCTTCCTTCTCTAGAAACTCGAGCATTAATATGTAAACATGATCTAGATTCAAAATACCCAGTAACCATTTTTCCTGTCATGCAGAAAAAGCTCTTTGAAAAATAAAGCTGGTAAATGAAAGAAAGCAGAGATAGAGTGAAACAGTGGTATGGTGTCATCATAACCACTAGATATATCATGCATTGAAGGGTCCTGGGTTCAATTCCTGGTCAAGGGTACATACCTCAGTTGCTGGCTCAATCCTGACCCAGTGAGGGTATAAGTGAGACACAATCACTGTGTCTCTCTCACATCAATGTTTCTCTGTGTGTGTGCCTCTCCCTCTCCACTGCCTCTAAAATTCAATGAGAAAAATATCGTTGGGTGAGGATTAGCAAAAACAAAAACAAAAACAACCAACCATTGGCTATGCCACTTTCTTTGCATTTAAACTACAATGAGTGGGCTTCTGCCCCCTGAAATCAAGAGCAGAGAATTCTGCAAGACAGGACTCGAAGGACAATTTTGAGAACAAGTCTTTCAAATTCAGTTCTCAACTGTTTCCATGCAAAACTAGGCAAATGCATTATCTCAGTGAAATACAAAGTTATATCCTAAACTAGAGGCCCAGTGCACAAATTCGTGCACAGATAGAGTCCAGCCACCCACCCCGAGGGGGGGCCAATAGGGGTGGGCTGGTTGGGGAGAGGGGATGCGGGAAGTTGGCCAGCCGGCCCTGCCCTTGATCATGGTGGGGGGGGGGCAACAATTAGGAGTGGGGATGGTGGGATGGTGGGAGTGGGGGCCACAGGCAGTTACTGGCCAGCTGTCCCCGCCCTCAATGAAGGGGGGCAGCAATTGGGGGCTGGGCCAGCCGAGGGGAGGGGTTGTGGCCATTGGCCGGCCAGCCCTGCCCCATATAAGGTTGGAGTGGCCAATTGGGGCCCCAAGAAGGCTGATTGGCTGCTGCAGTGGGCGTCATAGCAACCAGTTGTTCTGGTCGCTCTGTCGTTCTAGTTGCTTGGCTTTTATACAGATAGACTAGAGGCCCGACACATGAATTCATGCAAGAGCAGCCTTCCTTCCCTGGCTGCCAGCACCGGCTCCCTCTGGCCCCTGGGACCCCGGCTTCCCTCTGGCTGCCCATCAGCACCCAGGACCTCGGCTGGTTTCCCTCCGGCCCTGGCTTCGTCCGGAAGGACGTCTGGTCTAATTAGCATATTTCCCTTTTATTATTACAGATAGGAAATATGAATTACCTAATGCACATCACCTTTTTATTATTACAGATAGGAAATACGAATCTATAAGTAACATGAAGATAATATCCTTAAATATTAAAATTTATAACAGATATAGACATTAAGATGAAAACAACAACAGGAGTGCCCTGGGGGATTTCATACGATAGTCTGCAACTACAGGAAATACAGTAACCTGGTGTGGGTGATGCAGTCTGGGGGAATAGGGGAAAACACACATTGTGGAGGTAAACAGACTTGCTTCTGCTGACTGTCTACCTTCAAACCACACGCAGCCAGTTTCCTCCATGACGGAGGGGCCCTGCAGAATAATTATGAAGATGGAATGAGTTGCTCAAAAGCAGCAGTCTTTATTAAGATGAGATTTCCGGCTGGAACACAGATGTTTAAATGAGAGGCAGCGACACAGGAGCCTCCGGAGATGTAAATGGCCATCTGCAGTCAGAGGGCCCTGGCTGGGGGGAGACGGAAGAAGTGGCACTTCCTGAGCTCCGTGTTGAGACAAAAGAAACAAACCTCTGAGCAGGAAAGGGCCAAGAACTATAGGTGGACGACAGAGAGCATTAGAATGCAGCGAAGTTCATCCAGCCTCGCATTTACTCCCTCTGTCTTTCCTCTTCCGGCAAATGCAGATGTTTAAGATAAGAAACACTATAACCTTCGGTTCAGGGTCAAGCTAGAAGAGAGTGGGGGAGACAAGTCCCATCTCACGATCCACCCTGGGAGGAGGAAAATCTCTGGAAAGAACGTGGCTTCTGGCATCTTGAGAAGACAGGGAAGGAGGCTGAGTGCTATGGTCCCGCACAGAAAAGAGTGAGGCGAGAAACTGAAAATGTGGCTCCTAACCGCTCTGAGGCACAGTAAAGTCTCCAACATTCCATGAACTTCCAGAGAGTTGTATACCCACTCTGTGGTCCGGAGACAAAGAGCGGCTGTGGATTTGCTGGGGTTTCAGGCCAGGCATGGGGAGATGGCAAGGTGTGGATGAATCTGAGGGGGGTTTGTCTGACCCATGAGCAAAGATCAGGACCCAGAAACAGTGTCCGCTCGCCTAGGATACATCCGTTTGTTCTGAGTTGATGAGAACAGAGGAGGGAGATGAACGGGAAAGCGATTAGAGTGTAAGCTGTGAAGGTCCTTGCATGCTAGGAGAAAGACCACCTTTGCTCTTGCCCATGAAAATCCAATTAAGGTTCTCAGCACAATAAATAAATAAATGAATGAATAAGTAAGTGAGTAAGTAAGTAAGTAAATAAATATATAAATACAGAGATATGACAATAGTGAAGTTAATCCCGGAAAACTCTTCAGGATAATTTCTAATGAACCTGAGAGGATAATTAGCCAGAACACTCATTCCTCAAACATAATTAACATTGAAAGCCCTTAGAGTTCTTTAAGTACTTTCCATACATCGACTTTCATTTTATTCTCCCAACAAGTTCCAGAATCCTGGGTTAGTCTGATCCCCATTTTATAGCTGAGAAACACGATTATCTCACACCAGGGCCCAACAGGACACAGAGGGCAAACTCAAAGCAGTCATTTAAAGAGAGTTTATTTACAGGGGCTATAAAAAGCTGGGGAGGTGTAGAGGGTCAGACACCTGGGGCCAATCACAGTGGGGAATCTGCAGCCACTCCCAGGCCAGGAGGTGAGGAGGGTGAGTTTGCTGGAACCTCGGAGGAAAGAGTTGTGTGAAGAGGAATGCCATGAGATGGCCGTGACCTTGGGTAGTAAAACTTCACCAGTCAAGGCAGCCTCCTCCCAGGGAAGAGCCAGAATACCCTGATTTGTCCTCTGTCCTCCCGTCTCGTGTTAAAGGTCCCACTGGCTGGAAGGAATGGGGAGCCAAAGGCACAGGATACAGGCTCTACCTTTTCCCCTCAACACTCTCTCTCGTCTTCCATCCACATGAAACATGTATATCCCCAGCACGAGGGACACACGACGTCCCTTAAGAGTGTGTGTGGCCCTAACCGGTTTGGCTCAGTGGATAGAGCATCGGCCTGTGGACTGAAGGGTCCCAGGTTCGATTCCGGTCAAGGGCATGTACCTTGGTTTCAGGCACATCCCCCAGTAGGGGGCGTGCAGGAGGTGGCTGATGGATGTCTCTCTCTCATTGATGTTTCTAACTCTCTATCCCTCTCCCTTCCTCTCTATAAAAATCAATAAAATATATATTTTTAAAAAGAGTGTGTGTCATCATGGAATCATGTTGAATCAAACCACATTCCCTCGTGAAACCCAAAGTGAGCCACACTGGGGGTCCTTCCTAGGTGATAGAGGAAAAGTTGGGAGAAGGTAAAAGAAAGGGGAGACGTGAAATGAAACAGCTGCTATAGTCCGCCCTTTTTCCTGGTAACGATGGCTAGGTTAGCCCTCATAGCACCAAGACTGGCTTCCTGGGTGCCCCACCTGTGGGTGGGGGTGGCGGTAAACACATAAAAACTGCTTAATTACCTGTTGTTCTCTGGACCTGAGATCTGTAGGATGCTCCCTTTATTTGCTCAGGCCTAAATGGGCATGTGATGGAAGACCCCGAACACCAGAGGGCGCTGTGCCATTGGGATACCAGCAACTGTTTGTTTTGTTTGTTTGTTTGTTGTTTTTTGATTTTTACAGCTCCTACATGTTTGCATCACATTCAACTTTTCAGAAAAGCCTTGGCAGTTCTTGGGCCAGCACCGGTTCCTAGGTTGAAAGAGAAGGAGAGGTTAAGTGAAGATGCTAGAGACCAAGATGCACAGCAGTAAGAACAATTCGTAATTGCTAGCCTACACTGTTCAGTCTCTAGCAAATTCATGATCCCATTGAAAATTAATACATGCCGAAACTGGTTTGGCTCAGTGGATAGAGCGTCGGGCTGCGGACTGAAAGGTCCGGGTTCAATTCCGGTCAAGGGCATGTATCCTGGTTGTGGGCACATCCCCAGTGGGGGGCGTGCAGGAGGAAGCTGATCGATGTCTCTCTCTCATCGATGTTTCTAGCTTTCTATCCCTCTCCCTTCCTCTCTATAAAAAAATCAATAAAATATATTTTTTAAAAAGAAAATTAATATGCAATTCAGGCAGACATGTCTAAAGAACACAATTAAATTGTTTTCTATTAGGAGGTAAGATGAGATCCCGTTGATTATCATTCTGATTCTGGCAATTCTTGTTAGAATCGTCAACTTAACTCGACTAAAATTGTATGTATCTCTTAGGAATTTTAAGGTGAACACCCACCAAGTACCACCAATAATCTACTCTTAACATTAACCTTCTTCCTAATCTAATTAGTATAGAGGTTTAGGGTTCTTTTTCACAAATACAAATTAAGAGGTAATTTTTCTTTTTAAAAAATTTTTAGTCAAATTTACTGGGGTGAACATATAGATCTCAGGTGTACAGTTCTATAATACATGAGCTGTATATTGTATTGTTTGTTTACCATTCCTGGTCAAGTCTTCTGTCTCCATTACCCTCCCTTTACCCTCTTCTACCACTCAGTGACTGTGAATTTTTGCTTTCTGGTTTTCTGTTTGTATTTTAGAGAGAGAGGAAGAGGGAGAGAAACATTGATGTGAGAGAACTGATTGGCTGCCTCCCATAGGCACCCCAATCGGGGGGACTGAACCCGCCCATAGGCATGCGCCCGGACTGGGAATCCAACGGGCAACCTTTCAGGGTCGGGATATGCTCCACCATCTGAGCCACATCAGCCAGGGCTGGTGGTGTTTTTGTTTGTTTGTTTTTGCTTAATCCCTTCCTCCTTTTTTCATCCCGTCTCCTAACTCCTTCCGCTCTAACAGCTGTCACTCTTTTCTCTCTATCTATGATCTGCTTCTATTTTGTTATTGTGTTCCTTGGGTTCCACCATCCGTGAAATCAGAGGGAGATTGTCTTTCTCTGGCTGGCTTATGTCACTTAGTGTAACACTCCTCAATCCTCGTGAATTCCCTGTACATGCACTGAACATTAACGGTGGGCCAGGCTTACATGGGCTAGAGGTGGGCACAAATACGCCAAGTGTGCTTTTGTGACGTTTTCCCACAAAACGATTTCTTTCTCCTTGTACAATGGAACTGCCAGGTGCCACCATGAGCATTTCCGGGGAGACGTGCTCCAAAGAAAACTATTCCTGCCGAGACTGGTGTGGCTCAGTGGATAGAGCGTCGGCCTGCGGACTGAAGGGTCCCGGGTTCCATTCCGGTCAAGGGCATGGACCTTGGCAGCAGGCACATCTCCACTGTGGGGCGTGCAGGAGGCTGCTGATCGATGTCTCTCTCTCATCGGTGTTTCTGACTTTCTATCTCTCTCCCTTCCTCTCTGTGAAAAATCAATAAAATATATTAAAACAACAACAACTATTCCTGAGACGTGACAAGTAAACAGATGCTCCACAGGCAAACAGGGTGCGGGGGCAGCGGCGGGGAGGGCGGGAGGCCCAGCTCGGGGCGGACCCCAACATCTGTGCGGGGGACCTGGGGACACTGACGGCCCCTGTGGCTGGAGTCCCGTGCACTGCGGGGGGTGGAGAGAGGTGGTCTGCCAGGGGCCTTCACAGCCATGACTGTTTTTACCCTAAAGCGACTAAGCGTCCCGGGAGGGTGTGAAGCAGGCGGTTCCGGGATGGCACTGGCAGGGCCCAGGCTGCGTCTTAAGGGCCACGTGCGGAACGAATGGAGACCTCAGGAATGAATGAATGAATGAATGAATGAATGAATGAAGACCTGAATGAATGAATGAATGGAGACATGAATGAATGAATGAATGAATGAATGGAGACCTCAGGAATGAATGAATGAATGAAGACCTGAATGAATGAATGAATGGAGACCTGAATGAATGAATGAATGGAGACATGAATGAATGAATGAATGGAGACCTCAGGAATGATGAATGAAGACCTGAATGAATGAATGAATGAATGGAGACATGAATGAATGAATGAATGGAGACCTCAGGAATGAATGAATGAATGAAGACCTGAATGAATGAATGGAGACATGAATGAATGAATGAATGAATGGAGACCTCAGGAATGAACGAAGACCTGAAGAATGAATGAATGGAGACCTCAGGAATGAATGAATGAATGAATGAATGGAGACCTGAAGAATGAGTGAATGAGTGAATGAATGTGACCTCAGGAATGAATGAATGAGGCCGGCAGGAGCCGCTGTTCCTGCGGGAGGATGACCCGCAGCGGGTGCGCTGTGGCAGGGCCGATGTTTACAAAGTAAAACCCATAAAACTCGGAGATAAAACGCGCACCGACTGTGAAGGAGCTCATGGCGCTTCGTGTCGCCTCAGAAACGCCTTTAAACGCGAGACTGCGAACCGCGGAGCCACCGCGTCCTTCCGTCCGTGCAAGCGCCTGGCGCTTCCGGCGACGTGTTCCCGGCTGCCGGGCGGCCCGGCCGCGGCCTGTCCTGGGGAAACGTCGCCGGCCCGGCTCCCGGGAAGCCCGCATGGCGGCGAGGGAAGCCCGCATGGCGGCGAGGGAAGCCCGCATGGCGGCGAGGGAAGCCCGCATGGCGACGAGGGAAGCCCGCATGGCGACGAGGGAAGCCCGCATGGCGACGAGGAAGACGCTGGCCTTGCCGCCCCGGTACCAGGCCAGGCTTTCAGGACTCGGGGGGGCGACTTCCCGGAAGCTGCCACCA